>JASFDF010000075.1:0-80864 GCA_036937115.1 Nidularia sp. FH-822889
AAGAACACTTATATATCCTCAGAATAATTAATTTCGTTGTGTTTCATTTATTGTGTAGGAAATACAATCACGTGTGCGAAGGACCGCCAAAAGTCTGTAACAGCCTGCATTTTCAACACGGACAAACATTCATATTTGCTCTCGACATCCATCTCGATTCGTGGATTACAAACTGGATTCTTCGGGCAATCTCGTCGACTTTTATCAAGTGCTCTCAATTTCTAGGGATGCACACTATGCCGATATAAAAATTGCTTATCATCGGGCCTTGCTACAATCCCACCCAGATAAACGCAACGGGCAAACGACACATATACAAGTGATTGATATCTCGCTGATCAAGCAGGCCTACATGACATTGTCTACACCTGAGCTTCGCGTAGCATACGACGTTTCGTTGAAATGCCGCGTTGAGAAAACAGGCCCTAGACCTGCGCAAGTTATTTCATTGGAAGATTTTGTGGAGGAGTTTGACGAGGCGTCAGCGGAAGAGGATGCCGGCCCGTGGCACTATGCATGTCGCTGTGGTGGAGATTATAGGATAACAGTCGATGACATGGAAAGAGGGCAGCATCTCATCGGCTGCAATAGCTGTTCAGAAGCTATCTGGGTTGGATATGAACTCCAGGAGGCAGAAGATGAAGCCTGAGGGTACTTTAACATGACATCGGTACGTAATCCAGTCTATAAATATAGTCGGCTTTTTACTCAGGCCTTTCTCTCAAGAACCAGCATGTAGAGATGTTCTCCTATTTCCAGATGCCTGGGTCAGTATGACACAAGTCAGCATTCCATTCAAAAGCAGCAACAGCCGCTGATAAGATCGTACGCGGCCTCCCAGAGTCCATTTCCCTGGAAACCTGTACCTCGCTGCACCCTATGTTGTTTCCAAAACTCGACATCTACCTGATGCATGGAAGTGCGCATCTCTCCGTCGTACTCCGCCCGAATCATGTGAAAGGCTGCCATATACGTGCGACATGTTCTTTCGCGACTCCTCCGCTGAATCGCCGCCTCCATTTGTATCATTCTGCGATTGTTTCCTGGCCTTCATCGCCTTCCCTGGTTCTGGACATAATTCTCAACACTTGCGAGGTTGCATGAATTCGATCCCCTCTTCGAGCGCTGCATTGAACGGTGCTAGAGAATCTTCGAGGAGGAAGCAAGGGGGGTGCTCGCTGCCGCTCTAACCGAGCTAGGGTGTTAGTAGGAACAGCGGTGGTAGAGGCCTTAAGACAGACTGTGATCTGAACACAATCCAGCAAAGAATAGTGACTAAAATATATCTGTAATATAAAGACGCTATTGATACGGATGTAAATGTAATCCAACCCTTGTGGTATATAGGAGTAATTATGCAGTAAATGCGATTCTCCAACTCTCTACTTCTACTACTCCTCCATATCGCCGTGCTCTTCATCGCCGCTATCAATCACGATGGCATTTTCAATATCTATTTTCCATTTCTGAAAGAGAGCCTTCCAGAGCTCCCCTCCGAGGGCTTTAGCCATTGGCAAAGGTACAGCATTCCCAATTTGCCTGTGCATCTGTGAAGACCACTTGTTAGAAAGTGAATATAGATCAAGACAGCATACTTACCGTTACAACATTATTGTTAAGTGCTTCAAAAACGAAACAGTCCGGGAAGCCTTGAGACCTTGCCAGTTCTCGAACTGTTACCATTCGATGACACTAGTATGCTTTTTTAGGTAGTTCAGTAGGATCTGTGGGGTCAGACGCTTACATAGGGATTCAAGACCTTGCTTTGCTTCGCTGTGGGATCCATGTTGGTAACTGTAGTCGGGAAAATTCCATTTTTATCCAATCGACCATATACACCTATCATTTTGTTAGAAGAATACCGTAGAAGAGTGTATATACTCAACATACCCGGGCGATAGTTCAGCCTTGCAACAGCAGATAATGGATTGGCAATTTGCCATTCATACTTATCAGCCGTTAGATCTGGTAAGAAAGAATGAGAAAAAGAAGCATTCTACGGGGGTTACGTACTCCGGTAATCCGCGTTGGCAAGCAACGGGATAGAAATGACTCTGAAAGAAAGTGTCAGTTCTATGCATAGACTAGGATGCGTATAAAATGCAGCCTCACCGTTCCACTTTTCTTGGCAGCAGGCATTTTGTGAAATGCTGGATATCTGCTGTAGGAGAACTACGAGCGACGACTTGATAGCTAGTGCTTGGAGCATGGTGATAAGGGACCTGTCCCTGGACGCCGCAGTGCGCAGCGTTAGATTTGCACTCAAATGCGGGAATGTCCCTGGCACGCTCGCGCCTTTCTCGCTGCTTTGCTGCGGGCTCACTCGCTGGTCGTGGATGTTTCCTGTTCAAGAACATCAGTCAGCCAGAAGACATGCATGAACGCTCTTCTCTCACCAATCAAACCGCGGCAAGTCACTGATAGCGTCGTCAATACTGACATAAGGATGCAGAGAGGTTCCAGTGGTCGTTCGAATTGGGTGTATGGTTTCTTCAGTGGGGAGTTTAATGGGCAAACTGTTGACAACCGGGAAATCATGTGATGGCTGTGGAAGCTCCGGAAGCGGAACGCCGTCGCGAGCTGCGATAGCAATGAATCGGACGCGTCTCTGAGGCGTCCCATAATGACCTGCTTGCAGAAGACCATAGCGAATCTGATAGCTACAGTGTAAAAATTAAATTAAATCGACGTGCTGGAAACTCCATGGCAAATCTCACCCCATATCCAAGTGTGCTCGGAGAAGAAGTTTCAGACCACCCATTTCGATGCCACCTTCAACCTTATATCTGCTCATTTGCGTAGCATTGAAGTTGAAGCTAAGAAAGCCGGGTACATTCTCGTAATAACCTATGTCTGGTTTCTCTAGATCCATGAATGATAAAGTCGTAAGCATCAGGTTGCTTTTTGGATCATCGGCATCTTTGAACATGTTGAGGGTTGAGTGAGACTGACTTTTCAAGGACAGATTATTTCTTCATTTCAAAAAGAAATCTTATAATTGCTCACCAAGGAAACCCAGCAGTAACGACTTTGATGTACCCTTTTTGAGGAGGTGGAGGAACATCAACTCTGTCGTTGAAGAGTTGCTTTGGTACGTCATGAGTATGCCCTGCGCGTGACTTTATGAAATATCGGAGCATAGTGTTTGCGCACTGGTTGTAGACTACGGTATCCGGAGAATTTCGCCTGAGAGTGATCAATAGATCTGACAACTTTCATGAAACATTGAAAGCTTACTTGAATGTCTTCGCTGCGCTAGGGCTGATCTCAATCGTATGAGTTACCTTCAAGCAACGACTTCCCTCCGTGAGGCCACGACTGAATGCTCCTACGCCTCCGAACAAATCAAGTGTCGGCAGTTTGTTATTTTTGTAATGGTCGAAGAACTTCAGGATATCCGTCCTCTCTTGCAACCTTTCGTTGCAACATGGTGCGCATATTTGAAGCAACTTCCATGGCAGCGGTTTGCGATCCGACCATAACTTGACCTCCATCGACGGAAATCTGTATGTGAGATAAAAATGGTCCGGTGACAAGTCAAGCCAGTCGGCTATTTTGGCTGTGGGCGGCTTGAATGAGGTGACGGAGAATGCAAATACTACCCGGATCAGCTCTTGCACTTGAATAGTTATCTCTTCATCCGTAAGATATAGGTGCCTCTGAAGAAAGAAATCAGATAGTAGTTGCGGAACCAAATTATAAACACGAACCTCGTCCTTCACCGTACCAGGGGGCAAAACATCTGGTTTCAACAAAGCAGTTCTGCCAACTTTCTTGATCGTAGCAGTGGTAGATTTGCGAACTGTAGAGCGTTTAGGGAAATGGATCTCGCGGATGTAACCTATGTGCGCTGGCCCTTTCTCTGAACGATAAAGGACAAAATCATCCAGGTGGTATCGCTTTCCGCCATATTGAACGCCATGCTTCACTTTATTTTGGTCAATAAGAATTTCGTCCGTCATTTCCTGCTCTTGTTGCTCGAGAAGTAGGCACACAGGGCAGTTCTCGGGAGGTCGAGAACTTTGTGCGACTTCCATAAGCTTCATATCGACGGAAGTGAATGTCGACAAAGCCTTATTGTGCATGAACCTATAGCAGCAACGAAAATCAGAATTATTCTTAGAACACTTAACTGTCTTCCGCATACTTGTAAAAATATATTCCAGGATCAAGCTTCTCTGTCGGCCGCTCTTGAACTTCGACTTTTGAAATGAGTGTCTTCAGCGGAATGTTGCCGCACAAGTCATTGAGAAACAATTCCTGAGGATGTGCTAGCTCTTCCAGAACAATCTGTTTCCCATGCTCTAACCATTGGATATGAGCTTCCTGCTGTTCGCACTTTATGTAGATGATTTTGGCAAACCTGTAAGAAGATGAATGACATTAGAAAGCATAGCCATATAGATAAAGAATGATAACCGTCACCAGAAGTATTCATCCAGGGTAGCTAATTCCGGTATTTCATCGATAGAATCCGGCATTTGAGGAGCTGCAACCTTCCCATAGTCGCCGCGGGGGACAATCACATAGTCACCAACCTAATTGGAGACATTGGTCATTTCGCAGTAATTTCCTTTGGTAGAGTCACAAACTTTATAAATCTCCTCGTCAACCTGTACCGCGGTAAGAAAATCAGAGCGCGGAGAAAGGCGATCCTCCTTTCTGTAATCAACGGACCTCCTAGCCCGTTTCGCTATTTTGATACACTCCCACATTCGCAAAAATGCCTTCTTCTCGCGTGCTTCAATAACTGCCTTATCCTCTCGAGCTGGAGGTGCACCGACGACGACGAGTTCCTCACGGACTAGACCTTCCGCGAGAGAAGCGATGAGGGGTGTTACATGTGTTGGCGTTTGGTTTTCAGTCTTGAGAACAGCGAGGTCGAGGTTACCTATAAGGGCTCTGTTTCGCGGCAAGTGTCGAATATGAGAGCGATCCGGTCGCATGGGCGCTTTTCCAGGAGGAGGGGGCGCATTTCGCAATAAATATTGTATGATAGGAGCCCTCTTGATTTTACTGAGTTCCGGAGAATTCTCAATTGCCTCCTGAAGTTCCAGTACCTGCAAAGATTTGAGAAAATGTTCCAAAGAAGTAATAGCGTTATCTACCCCTTGCCAAATGTGCTCTTCTAGATATGTGCGGCCAAAGATGTCCACCATGCGTGTAAATCGTTGAAGAAACTCATCTTTGCTCCGCTGAGGATATTTGATAGCTGAGGAGATGACAAGTTGCGCAATTCTACGCGGGGTGTAGAAATACTCGTAGAGTGGTTGATATAGTGCTGATGGTTTCTTCAGGATATACCAAGCAACACTTGTTTCGATGTAGACTTGCCTAACCAGAAAGTCGTCAGCAATAAATAAAATTCAAATAAATATATAACTCACTCGCTCTCTTTGGAATAGTCAATGGTGTACCTCAGAATAGCACCCAGGCGAAGATAAACCGGACGATCCTCTGCTCCATCCTCCGCCCCATCCTCCTGTCCCTCATCTTCTTCGTCCAAGTACGGCTTGACCCATCCTGCACCTTCAAATTGGCGATCAACCCCATCGTCCTCCTCGATCGCAGATAGTGATACAAGCTCATTACGGTGTTTTGGATCGAAAAATGAAAAGTCGGTGATAACACGAATAGGTTTTTCTTCGCCGTCTTCGGCATCTTCAGGGTCTTCTCCAGGAAGAACAGGATAGTCCATTTCTTGTTTCTCATCCCTACGTGTAACATAATAGGCAGCTATGCATCATACTCAGCTCGAGAATATATAGTTATAGAGTGACCATTTACTTGGAGGAAGCTCCTGGCGTTTAGTGATCTGCAGTACGCGAGGGAACGTCAATGCTGTCAATTAAAGATATATCTATGCACATATGACATACCCGAATGTCCCCAGGCCCTTCACTTTTTCGCTTCAACGTCGGCGTTGCACGGCCACCTGTGACGCGGGCATACGAAGAAGTTGAACCATACGGCCTGGAGGAAGACGCCTTTGACGACGACGCTGCCCTTTCTTCTTCAGCCCTTGCAGCAGCAGCCTCTTCAGGGAAAGAAACCTCGAATGCATTTGGACGACGACGAGCCATGACACGCTGTTCAGTGTTGCAAATGGGGTTGAGCTTGAAGCTGACACTGGGAAAGTGGGAAATCGCAATCGCGTCGAGAACGAAAGTGTAAATGGAATGAATAGTCCCGTATTGTTTAGAAGTACACGTTAGGTAGAGCAAGACAAGAAGCTGACGATCCCTCAACAGTGCTCAAGGACTGCGAGTCCCCGAGGCTTGATATCCTTGTACGCTGTTGATGGAATCGAACAGCTAGCAGGGCACTCACGCATGCGTGTGAGTGCCTTGGGCGCTTGAGCTGCTGTGTCGGCCCGTTCGTCCAATCAGATCTCAGAACTCAGGCAGCTTAAAAGCTTACCGGATTCTAGCACCAGCGCGCAGTATATGGAGATTCTAATCCATAGACGCTAGACTGAATGGATATCGAGGAGAAGCAAGGAGCGCGTTCTTTGGCGCTTTCCAAAGTATTCAAAAGAAATTATAGTTGAAACTCAAAATGACGAACGTATCCCGGGGGTATCATCCAAATGCGTGTATATTCGGAATGGGGGACCAATGTACATCTACCGTACCGGCTAGAGCACATTATGTGTTAATGCTGTCGTACAACTACAGTAGGATGTCAGAATATAAAACACGGGTCGGGAGAAGGGGAAGATAATAAAGTAAAAGCAAAATCAAGGAGTGCGGAGCGGGGCAAAACGTAGCGATGCGACGCAGATAAAACATGGGGTGGAGGCGCTCAGCGGAGGAGATACTTCTGGTACATAACTACATTGGTGTTGTTAAATTTGGGGATCCCAGGGGAGGTGATGGATGGGTACGCCTAGCGGAGGGTGTAGAGTACAATGGCCGTGGATTAATCGAAGCAGATAAGGAAGGGGAGAGGGGAAGATAATGAAATGGATAACAGATGGATTGTGTGTTCTAACAGCCGAAAATCGTCCTATGATAGCCAAACACATTAAGGCGGGAGGAGGATACGAGGGAAATGAGACGATATAGGAGGAGCCAAGATCGGTTGGGTGGGAAAGAGGATTCGCTGTACAGAACGCGGTGAAGCGACTCATGCTGGGATACCCTCCGCTGAAAGACCACCGTTTTCGGGGCCAGCCAGAGCGCCTTCCGGGATACCCGCGGCAGAAGTAGCCGCCTCCCCTACTTGGTGGAAGTCTATAAAGCCCGATGTCAGAACAACCGCGAAAAGCGATATCGAACCAACACGGCAACTCACCCAAGATCTCGCTGTACATCATAACCTTCCATGTGTCCACCGGCAAGTCCGCGTCGTTGAAGCTCCAGTCGAACTTCTCCTCGGCGACGGGTTCGTCTGTGGGATCGTGGTATGGCGCGACGTACTCATGTGCCAGGGACTGGGTGGCGTCTATCCGTTTTCGCGGATCGAAGACGAGCATCTTCTCAAGGAGATCGAGGGCTGTGAGCCGTATCCATGTCAGTGTCGCGCCTTATGTGGTGGAACTCGGGAAGCCTCACCATCAGGATCTGAGGTGCGCAGCTTTTGACTGAAAGGGACGCGCTCGCGCTTGGGCAGGCTCTGCACGAAGCGGAGAGTCTAAAGTCAAATGCAGGATGTCAGCATGTTGTCTTATCAGATGGAACGAGGCAGGGCATGGGAAGATGGGGTGACGACAGAGGGTGGATGAGATGGGACGGGATTTACATTTTCACTGCAGATGGTCTCGATGACATCATCAGGAGGTGTGCCCAATAATTCCGTGATGATCGAAAACTGGTTCACATCTGATGAGAAAAGAAAAACGGTTAGCTGCGATGCCGGCAAAATCAAATTGAGTCACAACTGAAGGGCAAGTGGACGCTCAGGGAAAAGGGGGGAGATGGGAAAGATGACGTACGGTCTTTGCCTGGGAACAAGGGTTTGCCCTCTAACATTTCGGCAAAGATGCAGCCTGTGCTCCAGATGTCGACAGCGACGTCATACTTCTGCCATGTTAGCATGATCTCCGGCGCTCGATAGTATCGCGTCGACACGTAGCCCGTCATCTGGGGGTCCTGGATGCGGGCAAGCCCGAAGTCGCAGATCTAAGAGCGTACCGTTAAAGGGTGCATTACACCGTACACAGAATTGTGGATAACATACCTTGAGATCGCAGTTCTCGTTTACGAGAATGTTGCTGGGTTTCTGTTCACATGTGTATTAATGAAATGTCACATGCATGCTTCCAACAAAGCAAACGTACGAGATCGCGATGCACGACACCGGCAGAGTGCACATATTTGAGTCCACGCTACAAGACGGAAATGAAATGTTAGATAGAGTAGATAGAAGGTAGTGGCTGGGAGATGACGCACAAGAATCTGGTATAGGAAGTACTGAATGAATTGCTTCTCCAGAGGCCGCGACGTGAGGAGGCGATGGAGATCCGTCCCGAGAAGCTCAGTGACGAAGTACCTGCAAATAAGTGGGTGAGGAGAGAGCAAAAATGAGAGAGGATCCGGACGCACAGATCCTCTAGCGGCGAGATGAAGACGTCACTGAGGCTGATGATCTGCATGGCAACGAGGCCGGATGAGCACGACGCATGAAAAATGAGTAGGGAGGACGCACATTTTCATGTTGAATGTGTTTTAGGAGCTTGAGCTCGCGATACGTGCGCTTGCTCAACACCGGTGTGCTGAACGGCTTCATGATCTTCTTGATCGCGACCGACGCTCCTGTGAGCTGGTCCTTCGCAGAACTACCCTCCAAGCTACATGAGGGACTGTGCGCGCTCGCAAAAGGCTCGACTCACCATACAAGTCCGAAGGCGCCTGTGGGCAAAATGGATCAGTCTCGGAATTGGAGCGATCAGACATGGGGACGGTACTGACCCATTCCAACGGGCTGGAGATCGACATAGCGTGTGGTGACCTAGAGGGGGGATGAGCGGTGCATGGGATGGAGAGGGGCGGTAGATGCCCACCTCGAAGGAGGTACCGAAAATGCTCAGCTTCACGAAGGACATTGTGGGGCGGAGGAGAGGGGTGGTGGAGTAGATGGAGCAGCGAGAGATGGGTGGAGCTGATGGAAGGAGGGCGGAGGGGGATGAGCAGGAGCAGTGGTGGACGGAGGAGACGAAAGGATGCTTTTGAAGGGGACGGCTTTTGAAGTGTTTTCTGATTCGGATATCGCACTGGTCAAGTGTTTGGATCGTCTTGTTACAAATGAAGTTCGATCTCTCTGCGCTTTTTCCGCTTGGTAAATCCGTCTCATTTTCATGTGAGCCGTCTCACCAGCCCCCTGACTCAGCCTCAGCCACACATCATACGCACATAGTATTCTATAGTATCCCTGTATTTCTGTGCATTTTCTACTGCATTTTCCTCATTTTTCAGTAACAACCCTCTGAACAAGCGTGGGCTTGGTATGACGCAATGGATCGCTTAGCGTACCGTGCGGAAATTTCTGTAAAGTTCACGGAAGTTCACGCGTGCCAGACGACCACGCTTCAACACAGCCAATCGCCGATTTCATCATGTCATTCCTCAGACTCACTGCTCGTTCCTTCGTATGTCCTTCAATCCATCATACCATTTCCTGTGCAGTGGCTGATTCTCCCCGACCAGACTGCAGGTACACGCAGATACGCAACCAATGCGTCCCCTGCGAAAAAACCCTCCTCTAATCTCCCCTTCTACCTCCTCGGTGCTGGCACCGTAGGAATGGGAGCCTACTACTACCTTGAGCACGCCGACAAGGCTGCTGCTCCCGCTCCCGCGCCTGCGCAGGTGAAGAGCCCTCTCGACCCGCAGAACTTCGTCGACTTCAAGCTCAAGAAAGTTGTCCCATATAACCACAATACCTCCGAGTACAGTCGACACCTTGCTGCTAGCCCGTTTTCGTTTTTCTGACATTTGCGCCTCTCTTTCAAGGTTCATCTTTGAGCTGCCCAATAATGAAGCTTCGCTAATCCCAGTAGCTTCCTGCCTCGTGGTCAGGTCGTCTGACCCCGACGCGCTGAAGGGCGAGAACGGAAAGCCCATCATCCGCCCGTACACTCCCATCTCGCCTCCTGACAAGAAGGGTGAGCTCACCCTCCTTATCAAGAAGTACGACCAAGGCAATGCCTCCAAGTACATCCACTCGCTCAAGGTGCGCACTCCGGAATTACCCGCCACATAATGACTGAGTAAGGCGCCTTGCCCTGCAGGAAGGAGATACCCTCGCTATGAAAGGACCGATACCCAAATTCCCCTACAAACGTGCGTCCCCATTCTCCGCTTCCTTCCCCCTCCTGCTTCTTATTCCTCCCTCCCTCTAGTGAACGAGTTCGACGAGGTCGCCCTCATTGGCGGTGGCAGCGGTATGTGAGTACAAATCATGTTTACGTCACGCCACTGCGCGCCCTGACAAAGCTGCTGGCGCCGTAACAGCACCCCCCTCTACCAGATCCTTACGCACGCCCTCCCCGAGAAGGAGAACAAGACCAAATTCAAGCTCCTCTTCTCCAATGTTACGGAGAAGGACATCCTCCTCCGCGAAGAGTTCGATGAGCTCAAGAAGAAATACCCGGATACCTTCGATGTCGTTTACCTTCTTGACAAGCCGAGCAAGGGGTGGACTGGTGAGTGATACGCGTGTGTATCTAGTGCGTGCTATGTCTAATTACCCACTCCAGGACCTGTCGGATACATCTCCCCTGATATAATCAAGAAGAACGTCGGCCACGCAGACCTTAAGGACAAAATCAAGATCTTCGTCTGCGGTACGCGCTGTTCCTCCATTTTTTTTTCGTATAATAACATAATACTAAACGCCTCATAGGTCCCCCCGGCCAAGTCGCTGCCCTCGCTGGCAAGAAGGCAGGCATGCAGCAAGGTGAGCTCGGTGGCATCCTCAAGGAGCTCGGATACTCGGAGGATCAGGTATGTTTCCTTTCCCCGCTCTATCGTGCAATAAATTTCCGGGTGAATGAGAGTCGCTGATTCCTAAATCTTTGTATTGCAGGTCTACAAATTCTAGGCGGACTCTTTCATGTTCATCGCTATCTGATTAGACCTTTAGGAATTCTTTATCACTTATAGATAACAAACTATTTTGGACCCATTTTTTGTGACAGCTCCAAATTGGTTATGAATTAGCTGTGTAGATAGCCTAGGAGTCGTGCTGGGAGCTTGAGAAGGTTTGTCTGACATTGGTATGTCTATGCCCATCTCAGAGAAGGTGCCAAAGTCATCTCCACGATGTGGGCGGTGCAATGGCCCATTAGTCCGTCTTCGCGTTCAGAATAGACCATTTGATTTCTCTCATCCGTAGTGGACGTTGACCTCGATCATTTATCTATATTTTTGGCACCAACTTCTACAATAGAAGGGAAAGTAGATTCTAATGTCAGTCCAAGCTGTGGTGCGCTCCCACCTTCCCCTCTGAAGCCGATATCTTGTGTACAAAAATAAATTTAGTTGCGGACAACTACTTTCGAATTCATATCTTCAAAATAAGCGGTAATAAGGTGGTCGTAGATCTCCTCATCTGTCATATCATATCAAGGCTTAAACATCTCGTGCTGTGCGGACACATAGATATCCCGATCCCTCACAGAAATTTTTCCAAGGCTTCGCACCCTCGTTGCGGATCAGCAAAGTAGGAAATTGGAGTACTTCAGATGTATTTTTGCCCCATTGTGTGGTGCCTGATACTCAAGACGCTGCACCGCAAATGCGATTTCGGGTATTTCTTAGTATGCAGTCATGGGGTACCATGATAGCACCACCTCCCGAGACGATGATGAGCCGTATCGCGTATCTGCTGGCAAGCATTAGAATCATACACAAGGTCTGGGTTTCCGTTCCTGGTGATCAGCGCCCTCATGATGATGTCACTTGCATGCTAAGTACGTTGTCGACGTCTTCCTCGGTGACCCCTGTTTCCTCGTGATCAGCAGTTCTGTAACCTGTCCCTGTTCTTCTGATAAGTATAGCATTTTCCGAGAAGTGACGTGTACTTATATACGAAGAAGAAGCTTGCCAAGAATCTTCGCACATATGTCAGAGGCTGAGCCAGGAGGCGATGATGTTTTTGCGTTGTGTTTCCCGCCGGCGGATCGCGACGGTTCCGAGGTGCTAACTTTGTACTACCTTCAGTATTACAAAAACTACCGAGTTAAAGATATCCTGGAACTCAATGCATCCACTGGTCCGATTTATTGCGAATGATGCGATACCGGCGCTGAGCAGTGCCCCTGCTTTTCAGTTGTAAACGGTATGTCTATTAGATCAATTTACATAAAACTCAGGCTGTCCAGCAATTCATTTGTGGAAGTACGAAATTATGTCATAGGAAGATATATAGCGATATGTTATCATCTTCGGGTTTCAGAAGAACTTCCCTAAATTTTCTCTCTCGCTTGCGGTGGATGTTATCGAAGTAGCACTCTGCACGATGATTGGAAAAGCACCGCCGGCGGGCCGAAAAGCCAGAAACCGCCGGTGTCGAGCCGCAGAAGGCGTTGCATAATAAACACAAATATTACTTGCAGTTTCAATTTCCATGTTCGTTCGAGCTTCGCAACAATATTAAACACACTGACCCTTTTATCTCTTCGCGACACTACTACCTCAGTTTATTTCTTGTGGCAAAGGAAACAGCTTCGCTCGATACAAGCGGACAAGAGTTTTTGTATTGAAAACATCTTTTATTCTCTTCCTTCGACGTTGACATTTCCTGTTGTATTTTACAAGGTGTGTGTCCCGATTCATATCACAGTACTTATCAGCTTCTCGGCATTAAGTGTTCTCTCATTTGAAGGCTTCATGACCACTCCTTCTGGAGACGTGATTGGCGTTGAGAACCTAAAAAGACTCTTCGAAGCTCGCTGTATCCCATGATCTGCTAGCTCGAAGCGCTGATGGACCAATCTGCTGCTCCTTCTTCCACAACGGTGTGCGACGGTGGGTCCAGCTCGCCTCGTGTTCCCAACTACAAGTCATCGAGAGTGACAAAGGACGACAATTCACACAATTGCAGTCGCCAAGCTCAATTTTCCTGCTGTCCTTCTTCCACAAGAGGCTATTTCGGTGATCCCCGCAAACACGAGGCATGGCGCGTAGGCGCTCCCCACACATTTTTCGCCCAAAACGGACAAGGTAGGACAAAGCGACGCCCAATCCTGGCTATTGCCTTGTCCTCCAGTATGGGCAAATTAGCATCGTTTTTGCGCTCACTGCGTATATAATCTTGAGGACAATGGGAGATTGGGATCCCAGCAATCAGCTACACCCGAGAAATCCACCCGACCCGACGCTTCGCAGCGACTGGCATCGAGTATTGTCTACATTGTCACTTGCATCGTGTCTCTCCATCCAAGAACAATAGAGACACCCACAATCATCCATCTCCGCTCATCCAGGCCCATTCCACTCCATTTATAAACTCGAGGAGTCCATAGGCGTCTACAAGCCTGGTGCCCCCTTGCCCCAACATACCCATATTTCTCTCTCCACCTATCGCCTTCTCTTGGGTTCTCGTTGCATTTCTAATCGCATTTTAATTGCTATCATCAACTTCACATTTCACGCCACCTCATTTCATAACTCCAAAACACGATGTCGTCCTACTCCTACACCGTCCCCGCCTCCCCGACATACGGGTTCTTCCCCACCGGTGCGACCTCCCCGAACGCCTTCGCATCGTTCCATCAGTCTCCCCGAGACATGCACAGCATGTACTCCAGCTTCTCGGCCAATATGTCCTCGCAGTCAAGTAGCACACAACAGTCGAAGGGAGGAAACAGCGTGATGAAGAAGTCCGCGCGGAAATAAACATCCGATAACGACGATATTCGTGCATGAATTTCACGAGCCATCATGTCCGAGCCCATACACCTTGTGTTATGGGCACAATGATAAGTCTTTCCGCCTATTGGTCTGGGAGGGTTTCTAGTTGTCGAGGGAGAAGCTGTCGCAGAATTCATACAGGGCAGGAGGATTGTTCACGATGACCTGGACCACCACATGCATTTCTCAACACCAACATACCATCGTCGCCGCCACCTTCGCCACCACCCAATCTGTGTTGACCACATTTCATTCACCACATTCGCATCCACATCACACACACCACACATTTGCATCAATTACCTTACTATATATTATAGAACCCCCAACATCATCTGTATCAATACTTTCACTAGTGTTTTATCATGGGCTTTACAGAGAGAACACCACTGCAACTAAATAAAATGAGAAACCGACCATCTCCTGTTAAAAGAAAAATGCCCTGATATCCTACAATAACAATCGACTACTCGCTACGAGTGACAATAACCACTGGCGTGCAGTCCAATATCTTGTTACAGTAACTTGTTTACAAGTAGCCTTTTGTGAGTTGCGTCGAATCGATGTCGATCATTTGAGCCAGTGACCGCGTACCGTGGAACCGCGCTGGAAGCATTCTCTTGGAACTCGCCACACTGTCATAACACAGCTTTATGACCGCTACCTATGTAAGCTGCCTCCACCTTATCCTCCATGTAGATTCACCGTTCAAGTTTCAATCTTAATGTCCAGCACACCTCCTGCCAAGAAACGTCGAGCCAAACAACTACGGACAGGCTTCTACAAGATATTTTCATCGAAATCTTCATCCACGACTGTCGCCGATGATGCTAGCGGCAAATATGGTGCTGATTCGAGCAAAGAATCCTTTACCTCCACCCAGATTGCGGATAGAGCAACCACTGGCCCTCCCAGCAACCTGACACCGATCGACGCGTCATTGCCTAGCGCATACCCAGTGATCGCTAATCCTATTGCAAGCCCATCCAAGTCTTCTACGAGAGATATTGGAAATGCTGGATTTGATGGCTTGAAGACGACTCTCAAGCTAATCCAAAACTCCTCCGATGTGTTTCCTCCATTGAAATCAACAATTGCTATATTTTCGGGCATAATTGAGCTTGTAGAGGTCCGTAATCCCACTCTTCCATCGAGGTATCGCGCTCAAAATCCCCCCTCACAGGCAACCTTTCAGAACCAGCAACTTCGAAATGACCTGCAGCGCAAACTCGGATCTGTTGTCTCCATTATCCAAGATCATTATAGTCTATCAAACTCAAATGCCTTCAATGCTCGTCTTGATGGTCTTGTTATGTAAGAATTTCCCAACAACGATAACGTTGTTGCGCTGACTGTCGCGTGAATTACAGTGCGATAAACAATCAGCTTTCTGCCCTTCAAATACAGAATAGCCGTTCTTTTGCAAGACGTCTCGCTGCAGGGGATGAGAGTGAACAGATCACTTCAGTTTACCGGACAATATCCTATCTATTTGATGCTTTCCAGGTCTGTTCAAATCCGCTGTTTGTATCCTTTCTTAACACTACTGCACCCAGATAGATACGGCACTTGCGTCTGAGAGGAAAGTGGAAGAAGTGCAGTCGGTGAAATGTTAATTTCCTCCATAACTTCTAAACCTTCACTAACGGTTGATGCATGCCAGTACTTGTGGTTCGACAAGCTTCCGCAAGCCGAATATGCCGAATATGACGCACGATCGCCTGCTCAACGACATGCTTGCACAACAAACACCCGCAGAGCTATACTGGTAGAGCTTATCGCATGGGCCGCCGATGTCAGCAATACCAAGATGTACTGGCTGAATGGCATGGCGGGGACGGGAAAAACAACTATCACATACACTTTTAGCGAGATCCTCGAGAAAAACCAAATGCTTGGGGCTACTTTCTTCTGCTATCGTCAAGATGATAGCGGAGATGCTGGTCTTATTTTTCCCACTATAGCGCGGCAACTCGCTCGGCGCTTCCCGATCCTGTTCGATATGGTCGTAGCAGTCATTAAAAATGATCCCCAGATTGGATCACGGTCTGTGCAAAGACAATTTCAGGACCTCATCGTCAAACCGCTCCTGGCTGTATCCAGGCATCTTTCCCCAAGGCCTCCGGTGATCGTTATTGAAGCTCTGGATGAATGTACCAATCGAAGCTTTGTGGCCGATATCATATCCGTCGTTACACAGCATGCCCCAGCACTCCCTGTAAAATTCTTTATAAGCAGTCGACCAGAGAGATGGATCCGACAGAGTTTCAATCGCCGCGGTTTGGAAACTCCCTTAAGGCTCATACTCCACGAAGTAGAGAAGGACGTCGTGAGCGCGGACATAGAGCTTTACATTAAAGCCCGCTTGAGAGATATTGCTGATGGACGAGATGATGAAGGCCCTTTCGATAACTGGCCATCTGAATATGACGTTAAGACTCTCGTCGATCTCGCCGGGAATCTCTTCATCTATGCGGCGACTACGTGTGCATACATCGCGGAAGGTTCTATTCGGGAACGGTTATCTATGGTGACCAATATTTCTGCGGGAACAAGTAGAGTTGTAACAGCTGCCTTGGATGCACTCTACGGCAGCATTTTAACGGCCACATATGCACCCGTCAATTTGAAAGAGAAACAGGATATCAACTTGACTCTTCGTGCTGTGGTCAGCATCTTCCATCCTCTATCTATCAAAGGCCTTGGTGAGTTGCTGGATGTCTCCGTTACATCTTCTTTGTCTAGCCTTCACTCTCTTATATATATTCCATCTTCTCTGGATTCAAATATTCCCATCTCCGTTCTCCATGCCTCATTCCCGGATTACATTAGCGACAAGGATCGTGCTGGCGATGAACTGTGGTTGAATCCTTCCGACTCTCACAAAACCCTGGCGCTTCATTGCCTCTCGCTGATGCAAGTGTCTCTGCAGAAACATATACAACACTTGCGCGACCGAGACAGAGAGCAAATTCCCGAAAGCCTCAGATACGCTTGTGTTTATTGGGCTTTTCACGTCATAGAAACACTTATCGAAGACAGGGCAGAGGATACCGTTTATCTGAGAATATGTGAATTCTTTGACAAGAGCACGCTGAAATGGATCGATTGCTTGAGCATCCTCGGTCAGCTAAAATTCGCAGTGACTGCTCTCACGAAGCTCGAAAACTGGGCACAGGTAGCTTGTCGCCTCTCATTTCATAAATAGTCGTCTTCTGACACTGTTTCTCCTAGTCTACGCCTATTCTGCTCAGAGATATTACAGATGCCCGTCTATTCGTGCTGGAGAACTTTGAATACATCAAACATCACACTCTTCAGGCTAACCCTGTTGCACTGGTATGGCTACCAGCTCAATCATCGATCCGGGATAAATATTTGTCTGGGAGAAACTCACAGTGGAAACTCATTCTAGGAGCACGAAAAATATGGCATGTTTGTGAAGCTGTGCTGGTGGGACATTCTAGCACCGTAACTTCTGTTGCCTTCTGTGCCGGTGGAACAAGCATGGCATCGGGGTCTGACGATAAAACAGTCCGTATTTGGAATGCAATGTCTGGAGAGTGCGAGGCAATACTGAACGGACATTCAGCTTCAGTTACTTCTGTTGTATTCTCACCTGACGACAGCACTATTGTTTCTGCATCAGACGACCAGACCGTTCGTATTTGGAATGCATTGACGGGGGAATCTCAGGCAAAACTCACAGGACACTCAGACAGGGTGAAATCCGTCGCATTCTCTCCCGACGGTAGCTCCATAGCATCCGGGTCATACGACAACAGTATTATTATCTGGAATTCGATGGGAAAATATAGGGCAACATTGAACGGGCATTCAGACAGGGTGAAATCCGTCGTCTTCTCTCCTGACAGCAGTCGAATCGCATCTGCGTCTGACGATAAGACAGTCCGTATCTGGAATGCGAGCACGGGGAAACGCGAGGCAGAATTAAGAGGACACTCAGCCTCCGTAAACTCTGTTATCTTCTCTCCCGATGGCATCTATGTCGCCTCTGCATCAGACGATAATACCGTCCGTATTTGGAATGCGACAACGGGAAAATCCGAAAGGCAGCTGAAGAACCACAATGGTTGGGTAAATTCTGTCGCATACTCTCCTGACGGGAATCGCATTGCAACTGCGACGTATGGCAACACAGTCCATGTCTGGAAAGCAACAACAGGGGAATTGGAGGCAGAGCTGAAAGGACATTCTGCTTCCGTGAATTCTGTTGCGTTTTCTCCACATGGAACCCGAGTTGCATCTGCGTCGTATGACAGCACTGTTCGTATCTGGAATGCAACTATGAGAGAGTATGAGGCAGACCAAAGACATTCATTAGCAGTAAATATTGTGCTCTTCTCTCCAGACGGCGACCGAATCGCGTCTGTATCCGAAGATAATACCGCCTCTCTCTGGAATGCCATGGCAGGGCAGTTCCAGGTGGAGCTGAAGGGCCATTCAGACAGAATAAATTCTCTTGTCTTCTCTCCCGATGGCACCTATCTTGCGTCTGCGTCAGATGACGATTCCGTCCGTATATGGGATGCAACCACAGGAAAGTGCAAGACAGAACTCAAAGGACATTCAGCTTCTGTAAATTCAATCGCCTTCTCTCTCGATGGAAGCCGTATTGCATCCACATCAGACAGGGCTATCTATGTCTGGAGTGCGATGACAGGGAAGTCTCAAGTAGTGCTCAAGGGACATCTAGGCCATGTAACTTGTGTTTCTTTCTCTCCCGACGGTAGTCGTATTACGTCTGGATCGCATGACGAAACTGTCTGTGTCTGGGATGCGACCATGGGGAAGTGCGAAGCGCAACTGAAGGGACACAAAGGATGGATATATTCTGTCGCTTTCTCTCCAGATGGGCTTCGGATTGCGTCTGCATCGTATGACAATACAGTGCGCGTCTGGAATGCGATAGCGGGAGAGTCTGAGGCAGAACTGAAAGGACACAATGCACGGCTAGATTCTATGGTGTTCTCTGCTGATGGTAGCCATTTGTTAGCATCTACCAATGCCGGAAAAACTTACATCTGGAACACAACAGCAAGAATGCATGAACCATCTGAATCTTCGACTTCTGGGGAGTCGCCTCTTTTGGAATCCACTATCAAACACCAGCTTCTCGTAGATGATCAGTGGATTCACAGGGTTATGGATGTCAATAGGGAGACTCGGACGCCCAGGGACTTCTCTGAAAGCTGTTGGATCCCTCCTCCCTTCCGCAATCCTCGTGCCATAGCTTATCACGGGTCAAAGGTGTGTTTGGGGTATCAAACGGGAGAAGTATTGGCATTGGAGGTGAGCTAGCGACGTCGAGATGATCTCGTACATAAGCACTTCATTCCAAATGCCGCAATTTAAGAGTCGCAGTCCTGTAAAACGGCTACTCATGAGCAGTGACTCTGGCCGTGTAATGGCGCATACTCACCGATGAAGATGACACACATCACGATTCACCGCTCCCCAGATTCCCCATTTAATTTGACAATGGGATTTGAGAAAAGCAAATGAAAAGACTAATAATCGCAAAAGATTAATCAAGTCATACTTCGACCACCGAGTACGCAACAAGGGATGACAGAGATAGCTCGCACGGTGGATAGATTGTCAAATTTATATTATCCGGGGTGATAAGCACCCAGCGCCATCCGTCCATCGGTGGAAAAATGACTTTCTCGGCCATTTCAATCAGCCTCAGGTATAAGACATGTATCGACTTAATTGTGGGCTTCAAGAGGTAAAAGAGACCACCTAGAAAAACGAAGAAGTCGCTATCCCGATCGCTGTCGGTATGTAGGAGATAGGAGATATCTGGATAAATACGCTATAGCTCATCTTGTCGATATTGATATACGTGGCTGACTGGATTTTGAGCCGAGTAGGCTGCAATGACAACCGCGACAAGCTCCGTCACAAGCGTGACTGTGATGTTGAGGGTGTGCTTTTCCTCATCGTCTCCAAAGCCAACGGTAGCAAGGAATCCACGACACGAAGCTCCAGGGACATCTGGCCGCGCCCAAGAAGCGATTGCACTATCGCCCCGTAGAAGATCCCAGCCACCGCATTCAATCCAGAGCTGTTCTTCAAGTGCCCGTACATTGTATCTTTTCTTGTTCAGGTGGTTCTCGAAGCTGGCCTGAAAGCCTCGAGTGGATGAAATATGTAATCGGAGACACTGTGACGGCGGATAGGGAAGTGTTTATATCACTTTTCATTACCAGAAAGCTCGAGCGTCCCCAGTCCACTCTAAATTTTATTCATTGAAGCAATCGAGACAAAGAACTCGACCATACGGATGTACCAGCATCATCCGCAGTCACTTTCTAAATCCCTTCCACTCCCATCCCAAGCATTCCAGCAACCTGAGGCCTCGGCAGCAACGCCGGCGCCCCTCTCCTCCTCCCTGGCCCTCTCCTTTCCCCATCCTTCGCACCCGCCCTAGCCCCGGCTGGACCGCACCGACAATCGCCCTCCGCTGCATGCTCACCGTGCTCCAGTGCCTCAGCCCAGTCGGCATAACGAGCATCGTGTTGCTAATGTCGTCGTCGTCATTCGCATGCCACGACTCGCGCGAGCCGTGCTCCTCATCCTGCTCCTGCTCGGGCTCCTCGCTGAAGTCGTCGCCGTAATTCTCGGAATCTTTCCTTTGGTAGCGGGCCTTCGCGAATGTCAGCCATGGTGTTTGTTCCAGGTGGGGAAGTCGTGCTCAAAGATTGGCTCTCTGGCTCCTTGCATATTTACAAATATGCATGCAAGTTTTCGTGTGAGAACGTTATCCAATGCTCGGAGAATCCAGATCCAAATCAAGTAAAGCTCATCTTCACGGTGGGACGGAATTCGTCATTTTCAAATCTATGGGTAACATATAGATGACTTCGTCCGCAAAAAGAAAATAAGTGCTGAAAGAATCATATCAACGGTCTTTCTCAGCTGCACAGCTACGAGCGGTATAAATTAACCAAATGGTGGTGCCTTTATCCACGAATGTGAGCACTAAGCTGGCGAAGCGGTACAGGATGACTGACCGATACTTCGCTGTCCCGTGAAGATGGTATAGATGGCAGTCTCTTCGGCTCCATGGCAAAATGACTGGTATGGAGCCTGACAAAATTTAGAGAGAGGACTGTAGTCTGCGCAGGTCAACATGCGTGGGGGTCATTTACTGGATATGCCGATGTCGAGAGCGGGGTAACTTGAAACAACGTCATCATCCAGATCGTCGTCCCAATCCTTGTCCAAGCGCTCACTCTTATTCCGATCGTCATCCAGTTCGAAGCCCCAGAAGCACTTGTGAAAAACATCGAGATTTTGAGGAATATTCAAGTGCTTCCACGTTTCTATGCTGGCGACACAGGTGTTGACAACATCGGCTAGAGGGGACACGGTGGCAAGCGAAGATGACGCGAGCCGTAATAATGAGCAAGTCAGAAATCCGAGTCAACACAGGTAAGGCAGGGCATAGGCGAAGAGTAGCCGGAGAACCAGTAACTGAAGAGACTAGCTCCAATGTCAAATGACGACGCATAACCTGCTCGAAAGGGGGTCCGAGTAGACGGAGGAGGTTGCATATAAGCAAGGCTAGAGATGCAGCGTATTCGGCAAGGCGCTACACCAGGAAGTGTGATGCTTGTGTTTCCGGATCTGCTGTTCTCGTCGGCCAGGACACCTTCCCTCATACAGTCGAGGATGAGAATGGGCGGCCGGAGCATCTCATCCGTTCACGCACACGGCCTGCTCCGAGCACCCGGGTAATGCTCTCTGCATAGTGGCTCCAATCAAGCCAATTTCAAGAACAACTGTCCACCCCTAACCATCCCATCACCATCGCCGCCTCCATCCATCCATCCCAACCCGCCTCAAGGCCTCGGCGGTAACGCCGGTGCCCCTCCCTGCCCCCCTCTCCCTTCCCCACCCGTTCTCCCACTAGCCCCCCGCTGTATGCTTGCCGCACTCCGGTGCCCCAGCCCAATCGGCATAACGAGCATCGTATCGTCAATATCCTCATCGTCATTCGTATGCCACGACTCGCGCGCGCGCGGGTCAGGGGCGTCTTCCTCCATGGGCTCGTCGCTGAAGACGTCGTAGTAGTGCTCGATGCACAGCTTTATCACCGCGCCGAGGGTTGTAGGGGCTGGGGAAGGGGGTTGGGCCGGAGACGGGGGCTGCGGCTGAGAAGGGGAAAAGAGTGCAGGCCCTCCAGGGACGGCGCACATCATGACGTCGCGCGCGGGGTTGGACCCCTTGACGAGGTTCGGGCAGAGCACGACAGCGAGGTTGTGTGCGTCCATCCGGTTGGCAGAGGCGTGTTGGGCGACTTCGTGCATCAGCTCTATTCGTCGCGCACATCAAATCAGCTTGTATCCCAAGATAAAGAAGGGAAGGGGACGCACGTAGCACATGGCTCAATAGTACCCCAGCACATGGCTTCAGAAGGGGCAGCACCTCCGTCCTCACATACCGCACCCCTGCCTCCTTATCAATTCCACTCCCAGTCACAGACGGACAGCGGAGCATGCTCGTGTATAGCGCCTCAGGGAAGATGGGCTCCGGGAGGTCGCGTAGGAACTTTTTGAGGAGCACAGCGGCGAGGTGCGGGTCGCCGAAGGTGTCGAGGGAGACGACGTTGCCTGTGGGGTAACAGAGGGGATGAGTTGCGATATGGAGAAAGAAGGAGCTATGGACGACGTACCGCGATCGTAAGCTTCCTGCACGGCTCTGAGCATCGCTGACTGCGGGGAGCGGCGGAAGAGGCCTTCTTCGTCTAATCCTATTACACACACACCGTAGCTTAAAATCAGGATCTGCACAGGCGGGAGGACAGCAAGAAAGCGCACCGGATTCCCGCAGGAACTGTATGGCGTCCCTTACCACGCGCGGGACGTCCTTCTCCCCGTACTCGCCCATGAGCTCTGCGAGGGGCACACCGAACATGCTCGACTGGCCGGGGGTGGGAAGGGCGATTTTACGTTCGTGTTTGAGGTTCTCTCTGCATTTCATTAAGAAATAAGTAAATAAGACGTATCGGGACGTGGAAAAGGAGAGGAAGAAGAGACGCTGAGGGGGGAAGAGGTGTTAGACGGGACTGACTGATACACGGCCGGGAGAATGTCGATCTGAGTTATGGGGACGTGCTGCGCAAGCTCAGATAGGGTGTTGATATATACAAGTTTTCGGAAGAATTTGGGGCTAGGAGGGAGAAGAGTTAGAGACAGGAAAGGGGAAGGGGAAGGGTGTTTACCTTATTATTGCACCTGCGAGGGAGAATAGCACTGGGTGTTGTGGTCAGCAAGGAGATTAGATATGAGGAGGTAATAAGGCTCTACTTTTCGTGAAAAACGACGAATGCACGATATACTAAGGGGTAATAAGGAGTTTACACATGAGTTCAAGGGGACGTGCAAAGAGAAACGCAGAGATGACTTACCAGCTGCTTAAGATTCTTGCGATACTTCCTGCTCAGACTGCGATAGGCCTTCCACACCCAGTTCCAGCCTGGGGTGTGCCGTCCGCCAGCGGCGAAGAAGACGACGGTATAGTCTGCTTCGACTGGGGGAAAGGGTTGACATAAGCGGATAGGCTGAGGGATAGGACGAGAGGGCGAACGCACCGTATAGGTTGAGGTAGGAGAGAATGCGGCTGGTGGGGTTAGAAGAAGGTGTGGGTGTTAGAAGGAACAGCGTGAGAGGAGCGACGTGGGGAGGAAGACGCACGAGAGCAGCAGGTCGTACGAAACCTGGTCGGGGTCGGGGAGTGCGCATGCGTTGAGGACCACCCTGAGAGAGCTTAGCATCTCACATGAGCCACATGGGAGAGACGACGTACATAGGTCTGGTCCTGTCGTTGGTGATTGTTAGCAACCATGACGATCATGATATGGAAACGCAGACACACTCAAAATCCACGCCGGCCTGGAATATCATGCGCGCCATGACCTCCTGGACCATCTCCGACTGGTTTGCGCCATCGGGCAGCGGGGCGTGGTTCCGCTTGACCCAGGGGGGGTTGAAGGCGGGCTTGCGACGCGGGCTGGACGGGGATGGCTCGTCAGAGAACGGGAAAGTTGGTGGCTTGAGGGAGAGGGCGGCGAGGCGCTGCTTGAGGGGGTTGGATGGCATGACAGAGTAGGACGAAGTGAGGACGGAGTGGGTGAGTGGATGGGGGCAACGTCCCTAGTTAAGCGCTGAAGCGCCGATCACGACGCGTTGTAAAGCGGAGATCCAAGTTCCAATCACCGGTAACTCCGGCCCGGTGGTGCCAGGTAATCTTTTGCAGACAAGGCCCCGTTGCTGAGTGACCACTGTTCCGCACGACGAGCACACCCGATACTTCCCCATGCCTTCCTCAGCAGTTCCTCCAAGAGGCCCTGCCCCGGGTCCCTCTGCCAACATCGAGACCGCCCACTCCCTCGCCCTCCTCACCGAGTACACCCACACGCTCGACTCGCTTCCTATCGACCTCTCACGCAACTTCGCCGACCTCCGCGAGCTCGACGCCGTCCTCTCCTCCTCCATGATCTCCATAACCGCCAAGATCCATCAGCTCACCCAGATGATCGAGCACGGCACCGCCTCCAAGGAGGAGCGCCTCTGGCTCCTCACCGAGGTCGCGGAGGAGGCCGTGCGCCTCAAGATGGGCGGCGAGGACAAGATCCGCGTCGCCTGCCTCGCCGCAGACAATATGAAGGCCCACTCCGCCCACCTGCGCACCCTGCTCGATCATGTGCCCGGCTTCGACCTCGCGCTGCTCAACCGCCGCACGACGTACCCGCACGTCGCCGCCCGCTCGTTCATGCCCATCTCGTCGCTCGAGACCGGCCGCAGGCGGCGCGGCGGCTTCGGCTCGCTGCTCCTCGCGAACAACAACCACGCCGACCCAAGCCCCGCGAAGCGCAAGCGCGTCCCGAAGGACGACGACGTCGACATTGGGAGCACCAAGTCCCCGAGGAAGGACAAGCTCGAGCCGGCGCCCCGTGCGCGCAACAACCAGCGCAAAAAGTACGTGCCTCGCCACTACCATCTTGCTCTAACACCTACCTAACCCCCAATACAGAATCGAACGTGCACCCTCCCCTTCCGAATCCCTCGTCTCCGTCACCTCCCATCTCCCCCCAGCCCAACACCCTACACACACCCGCACCTCCTCCACCAACCCCCGCGGCGGCGGCGGTGGCGCCCCCGCCCCTGCCCCTAAGCGCCGCGGGGCCCAGTCTCACGCACACCGCAACCCGACCCCCCTCGTCGCGGACCCGTACCCACCTCCAGCCCCCCAACCACACGAGTACCACGTCCCGCCCTCCTCCTCTGCCGCTGCGCACCCATCTCTCCCGCTACCCTACCAACCCCCCCAATACGAGCAGCAGCCCCCCCTCGCTACCGAATGGACCCCGCCCCACGCCGCGCAGCTCGAGGGTCCCGGGATGCCCGTGCGCGGGACGTCCATCCACTCCGCCGTCTCTGCGGTGCCGCTGGCTGGCCCTGGAGCGGGGGCAGGCAGCGTGGTGGGCACTGATGCCGCGACGGAGGCCGGAGACGAGGGCGAGGTCGACCCAGACGATAATAAGCGGTACTGCTTCTGCAATGGCGTGAGCTACGGGGAGATGATCGCGTGCGACGATGCGCAGTGCGAGATTGAGTGGGTGAGTCGTCTCTATTCTCCTTTATATTGCATACAGACACTGATGTTAGGGCAGTTCCACCTCCAGTGCATACGCCTTCAAGTCCCGCCCGAAGGGACATGGTACTGCGACTCTTGCATGGCTCGCCGGAGTACGAAGCGCACAGGGCGCGGCGGCAAGCGCCGAACAGCGGGGGGCAGAGGCGCGAAGAACACTTGATTTCTCCGCCTATGTGGGGCTAGGAAGTTACCATGCCTCATGTCGGAACTTTTTCACTTCATTAGCCAGTACATTTTATGAATACTATCATTGTCCAGGTATTTTAATCAATTAGGTGTTTTAATCGTCTTTCTGTATCCTTCCATACTCCTCCGCTGCTCTTGAAATCTGGAACATATACCAAATACACAACCTAAAATATTAGTGAAATTCTACATGATGCTCGCTCATGAGACAAACTGGTGTTTCTACTCTCAAGTCCTCCAGAACGTGCTATCAGTTCTTAGATCTCTTCCGATCCTTCTTACCAAATTTTACCAAATCCTCATGATTTGTTCTTCTATGTAAAATGTACATTCCTGCCAAATTTTATGTTTTTCAGTGGAAGGACAGATGCAGAGTGCTTAGCCCGAACGTGAAAGAAGGTCACATCACAATACAAGCAAATGACTTTCTGTAAGCGCAGTGTTTCAAAAGCTGGTCTATCTTTTCCTTGTTAGTTGTCAGCTGAAATGTATCGTCGAGGGGTCAGGCTGAAATCAAAAGATTGCCTGCACATGCAAATATACCTTTATCTTGTGAGCATAGCCGTATTTATGCACTTTTGTTGACTCTTATGGATTCGACAGCGAGGCATGTACTCGATAGTCAAATCGGAGAGTGTTTAGCGCATGCAGAAGAATCGAGCAGACATATGGAGCAAGAAATATATGAACTGAACCAAGAAATGAACAAGCTTCATCAAGACATGGTGGACCTTGAGAGGGAGATGGATCGAAGTAAAAGGGAAATAGATCAGCGATTTTGCGAGCTTCGAGGTCTTTTTATTGGGGTTCATCATCTTTCATCTTTCTTATTCCGATTATTTGTCTCGCATATATTTCGCCTCAGGATCCTGTTGCTATTGGTGCTGTCCGTACTCGGGTACTTACAGCGCATCTCTGGGTCAACACTTCATTTTAAGTACTAGCAGTCATAAAATGTATCTACTACATTAAATTTACCTTGCATATACTACTAATATCCTGAATCTTGCCCAGTGGAGTTAGTAGACTGTTGGAACTACATACGAAACCAAAAAAAAAAAAAAAAGAAGAAATGCACATCTCCATTGACTATGACTAAAAATATAAGCATGCGTCTGCAATGTAGTGATACAGAATTGGGCAGGTCCGGTTCAATAAGTAAGCAGAGAAGTAGGAGAAAGGCAAAATGATCTAAGCGGTATGTGTGTATGTATTACAGGAAAAACGGGACGACGCGATCCAGTGAGGTGAAACCATGAAAGAGTAATAATAACACTCCGATGATGTCACTGCACACTCCATATGTAGAACCTGTTAGGCTGGGGTATTAGATTTCACACACCGACATAGTACCGCATTAGGATACCGGGGTCGGGTGTAAAGGACTTTAAAACCGTGAAAGAAGCTCATTTTCAGCTCCGCGCAAAACATTAGCTGTGGTAAGTTGAGCTGCGGCAATACTATGGCGGAGTTGGGAAGCGGCTGGTCACAAGCCTTTCTCTCTACATATAAATACCTAACAGTGCGTGAATCTCTATCCTAAGACACTCTCACCAACAACGGTTAATACTCTTGTAAAACCAACTACATTGTTTGGCGACCGCAGTGAAGCAGCCATAATGTCTTTATCGTGTAAGCACAACCGCACTTGTGCTCTTTTGTTGATTCTTACGGATTCTATAGCGATGCATGCACTCGATAGTCAAATCGAAGAGCGTTTAGTGCATGCAGAAGAACCGACCAGATGTATGGAGCAAGCAATGTACGAAGAGGAGCAAAAAATGAGCAAATTTTATCAAGACCTGATGAAGTTTCAGAGGGAGATGGAACGAAGTAATAGGGAAATTGATCAACAACTTCGCGAGCTTCGAGGTTGTTTCGTTGGGGTTCGCCATCTTTCATCTTTCTCATTCTGATTATTTGTCTTACATATATTTCGCCTCAGGATCCCGTTGCTATTGATGCTGTCCGTACTCGGTACTTACAGGACATCTCCAGGTCAACGCTTCATTTTAAGTGCTAGTAGCCACAAAATGTATCTAATACGTTTACCTTACACGTACCACTAATATCTTGAGTCCCGCCCGCACCAAGTGGGAATGTACTGGGGAGGAAAGGTAAGGAGGAGGATGACTGGAAGAAAGGATGTGACGAGGGTTGGGTGCATCCTTTGCATTGTGATCGTGGTTTAGGTGAAAGAGCTGGCCGGCACGCTGAAGCTCAGGAACATCGAGTGAGGCGGACCGTTCTCTAAGCTATTTTAATATATATGTTGGGGCATTTAAGGGAACCGTGCCTGATCGGGAATACCGCCCGCGCTGGATCAGGTCGCGAGCCCTGGGGACGCGGGGAGTACTGTCAATAGAGAACAGCTAAACGATCCAAGTTGCCAGATCGATATCTTCGAACTTCGAGACGATTCGCGGACGAACATCTACACTCGCGCCGCCTATTCAAGTGTCAGAATTCCTTAGCTATCTGGGCTCTGGTGTCATGTCTGGAACATGGAGGCTGATTTCAAAAACTCGCGACTCCTGCAAGGGGAGCCGGAGCACGAAGTGCACCCGTCGCAGTGGCGAGCGGGTAGGGGCAGAGGGAACGCGTGACTTTTTCCGTCTGCTTTCAGTCTGAGGGACTACTTCGGAGGGGTGTATCGTATTTCGTATTACTATTTCCCACTTACATATTGTGTATGCTGTCTGTTGCTATTGGTCATCTGCATGCCCAGAGGGATGCATCATGCTTGTCACTCGCCTCATTCACGCCCGCCTGGCTGGCACCTTGGAAATGAAATAGAGAAAGTAATAAATAAATATCATAACTCCTAGCAAACATCACCACCACCAGAACTACGTTGGATATATACACGCGTCGCGACAACTGACGCAAGTCAACCTGGGCCTCACCGGCGTTTTGAGCTCCTCCCCTCATCCAGGCCAGGCGAATTCCGCCGTTTACTGTTCGTTTATCCCCCTGTCAGTACCTTCCATGCATATGCCTGAAGTGAACCCAACACATACCGGCTGGAACTCCTATCCTCTGGCTCCCCACTTGGTGTCCGTCTCCCCACAGCATCTTTCACCCCTCCACCCCCACCTCCTCCGTAGTCCAAGCCGTCCACGGCGGGCGCATTCCCATCGCGGTCCTTATACTTGTTCTGGTTCCTCGGGCCCGTCGGTACACCTGGGGGCAGGGGAGACGCAGGGCGCACGGGCACTGGTGGGGCTGTACCACGCACGTAAAGTAAAGAAACATTAGATTACTCATGCTGACTAATATAAAAGAATAGAGCGCGAGGGGTACACGCACCGTCTCCGCCGTAGAGCCCGCCCCGCCCGCGTCCCCGCCCTATGAACCCGCGCCCACGTCCTGCTTGTGGCATGGGCCGCCCGCGGAAGGGGACGGGAGTGCCTCGCCCGCCGCTGGGCCCTGTTGGGGCGGTGGGGACGGGGGCGACGCTTTGTGGGGCTTCCATGGGGTACATTTGCTGTGCGGCGGGGTTTTGTTCCTACGTGGAGGTCATCAGCCTCGAGGGAAACGGAAGGTTAATCTAGCAAAGACGCACCTGCATCCCAAAGTCGCCCCCCATGCCCATTCCCATCATCCCCCCGCCTTGCGCCCCAGGATTGAACCCATCCTGCATCATCCCGCCCACGCCCGGGCCGACCTGCTCGGGGGTAATGCTCCCTTGTACGACGCCGCCCTGGCCCTGGCCCCCATCCTGCATGGGCATCATCGGCCCGCCCATGCCCATGCCCATCCCGCCTATGTCCATCATCATCCCCATGTTCCCCATGTTCCCCATGTCCATCATCACACCGGGCCCCATCATCGCGGGGTTAGGCGTGGCCCCGTTCATCATGGCCATGGTGCCCGTCATGACCATTTGTCGCGCTTCTGGGGGGAGGTTGTTCAACTGGTCTTCGGGCATGCCCGCGAAGTTCTGCAATGAACTAATTAGTTAGTGAGTCTTGTGGGAAGGAAGGAAAGGACGCACGATGACGTTTGTCTTGAGCACATTTGCCAGCTCGCCCATGTCCCGGCGGCGATAGCAATATGCCTCCCACGAGATCTCGTCAAACCCATAGTTGAACCAGTCGCTAATATCCGACCCAGGGCGGCGCCATGGCTTGTCCGTCATCGCTGCCATATCAAGCTCCAGAATCGAGCGGCCATCGAGCACACCCACCGCCGTGAGGTCTATCGCCGGATGCGAGGATGGCGCGGTCACGGGCGGAAGCGTGGATGTGTCGATGCCGTCGTCGGGCTGCTGCGGGGCTTCGGATTGTTGTTGGGCAGGCTGCGCCTGGGAGGGCGTGCTGGTCGGCTGGGGGTGGGCGAGCGTCGAGGATGAAGCGGCATGGGCAGGTGTTTGAGGAGCGTGTGATGTTCCTTGGGAGGTTGGGGGCACACCGCGTTGGATAGGCGTGTATTCGGTGGTTAGTGAGGGTTGGGGTGCTGTGCCGTCTACAGTTAGCTAGATTATAGACTAAAGAGACAGGAATGGCACCTTTGGGCTGTGAAGGCGTGGAGATGCTGGCTGTGCGGTTTGCAGGTGGCCGTCCAGCTTGTTGTCTACACCTACGGGTCAACTGAGTGACAAAAAAGAGTTGCATAAGTGCTTACCGGAAATCAAGTGACCGCGCTTGAGGTTCCATAATGAATTCAATGTCCTAAAACCTAGAATTACTAGGCGCTCTTCTTCAGAATGGGCGGAAGACTTACATCCTCGTCGCTCTCTTCCCCCATATCGACAGACTCTTCCTCTTCCTCCTCTGCCTGAGGGGGTTGTGGCGCTGACATCTCAGACTCTTCCGCTTCATTCTCCAGATGCGCAACGAGGCCATTCGCCGACTGGACCTTCTCGAGCGAGATCCTGACATGGGGAATACGTTTAAAGTTCCTCCGGTTATGCAGCACAACAGAAACTCACGGTTGAGGCACAGCTATTTCGCGCACAAAAGACCAGAAAGGTTAAAACAGTGTTATTGAAGTGAGATAGCAAAAAAACAAAATGGCAGAGACACAAGATGAACAAGAAACCCGCGTCACACATGTCTCCAGTTGAACGACGTCTTACCGGATGTTGGTTTTGGTGCTGGCTCGGCTGAGCCGCCGTACAGGAACTCATCATCGTCGTCCCTATATTCTAAAGTCAGCTAATGCACAAGCGCATATGAAATGCACCGACATATTTTGAGTTAGAGCCGTGGGGTATTGAGGGAGAATTCGAGGAGGCAATGGGTGACGCTCGGCGTCGCCGTTACGCGAGCAAATCACCTTTGCGCGTGTTTGGCAAGAGCTTCCATGGCTGGCGTCCGGTCACGCCGTTACCGCTTGCACTTTTCTGTGCACTCGTTAACCTCCAAAATGCTGAGCACCTGCCCCAGACGGTGGGCATCGTGGGTTGCGCCGCGGATACCCTCCTCCTCGCGCGGCTATGCCATCTCTGTGCAGCCGCCTAAGATCCTCCCCGGCAAGCGCATGCCGCGCGTCTTCAAGGACAAAAAGGCATTCCAGTACAACTGGTACATGCGCCTCCTCGCCGCGAACACCACCGCCCCCGTCCTCATCCTCCACCACGACAGCTTCTCTGCCGAGCGCCTCCAGAAGTTCCGCGTCGATATCCTCACCGCATCCAAGAGCAAAAAACCCTCCCTCTCCGGCCCCGCTGCAGTCCCCGCCTCCCCACAACCCGAACCCGTGCTCACTGTAGTGCGCACGAGCATATTCGGCGCCGCGCTGCGCGATGTACCAGGAATCAACCTTGAGGAAGTAGAGAAAATGATCAATGGGCAGAACGGGGCCTTCGCCGTGCTGTCGCTGCCGTCCCTTGACCCCCAGCAGCTCAGCGCGATCCTGCGCGCCATGGACCGCAGTGTCCCCCCAAAGCAGCCCAAGACGCAGGAGGAGATCAAGGCCGAGCTCGCGGCGAAGAATGCAGACCCTGCGCAGCCTGGTAGACGGATAAAGCGCCAGCGCGCCGTGCGTCAGCCTGAGCTCAAGCTGATGGGCGCGTTGTTGGAGGGGAAGGTGCTCCTCGCTGGGGGCGTGAAGGACGTGTCCAAATTACCGACATTGGATACCTTGCGGGCGCAGATTGTTGGACTGCTCAGCGCACCGGCGACACAGCTCGCGATGGTGCTGAGCGAGGCAAGTGGAGGGAAGCTAGCAAGGACGTTGGAGGGACTGAAGAAGGGGCTGGAGGAGGCGGAGAACGGCGGACCTACAGCAGCACCATAGTACTATATAATCTTATATTTCCTCCTTCTGACGTTACGACGGAGTGAAGAAGAATGCTGGTATACAAGCACCTCGCAGTAAGTAATCGTCAAGGGGGTGGAACGGGAATATTAGGATTTTTCGCGACCTCGGCCACCCGTGCTGGACACTCTCCCTCCCCATCCCACGTCACGGGTCAGCCCGCCACCACCTTGGTAATCGTCAAACTTCTTCTCAACCACGTCCTGTAGGCAGAACTCCCATGTCCGGTCCTCTCCTCCCTCGCCGGTCGTCCCTGCCCCGTGCGCCCGCTCACCTTTTGTCATGCGATGCTCGTAGCCCTTCCATATACTCCGATGGAACGCAAATGACCGTAATAGCGTGTACCGTGGATTCTGCGGCGTGCTGCCTGTAGGTGGGGGCGGGTTTTTCGCTAATCTCGGTAGATCCCTGAGAGGAATGTTCAGTTTCGCGTTATTCTTTGAAAGAGGAAGGATACTCACCATAAGGTATATGGCACAACATTCCTCAGCGTAATCTGTATGGTCCCGCGCGTCTTGACAATTTCATCCGGGTTAATGAACTGCAAGCTCGACTCGTCTGTCACGGTATTCGCCACATCCTCATTTGACTCCTCATCATCATCGTCATCCTCTGATTTTTTCTTCTTCCTCGACGTCGTAAACGACGGTACCGGACCCTGTCTCAGCATCTTTCCCGCCGAGCGCAAGAAACCCAACAGTAGCACCTGGTTCGCGAGGATATTCCTATCCTGATCCGTAATTCCCTTTCCTAAGACTTATATAAACACCCTAAATGTTATAAAACAACATAAATACTCACCAGCATGCGGAAAATTCCACACAATCCGATCCCACTTCTTCCCCTTCAGCAGCGCGTTCCTCTCCAACCGTGTCCCGTCCACACCAAAAATGACATCTACACCCTTTTCCCTCAGTCCCGCAACAATACTTTGCGCATCCGGGTACTTCTCATAGCACTCCTCCTCCGAGTCATACGCAGTTGCTGTCACGTTCGTGGGAGACAGGGCCTGTAGATCCAAAGGCACATCCTCTACCAAGGAACGTGCAAAGGAGAAGTTGCCCTCTCCGATGAGCAGGATTTTGTCTGTAGGTTTGAAAGGGATTGTAGGCTTTCTAGGAGGGCCTTGAGTCGCCTTGGCTTTTCCTTTGTCCTTTGTCTGTACAGCAGACGCTATGGGTGCGGCGGCCGTTGGCTTGCGTTTCGTCTTCGGGCCATTCTTCTTCGCCTTCTGCTCCGCCACGAACGCGGCCTGTGCAGCCTTTTCTTTGACTTTCTGCCTAGACTGGTGGGACTGAAGTGCCGATTTTAGAGTTTTAGATTTACCCATTTTCGAGTAACAAGGTTCGTGGTGGAGGACTCCTCGAAGCAGGTTATTTCTGAAAACGGTTATTCCTCAATGTTTGGATGCAACGCCAATAGACGCAAATCTTCGATCGTAATAATAGCACGTGAGCATGTGTATGTGCCACGCGATTGCCGTCGGCGATATGCAAGCGAGGCTGGTGCCACGTTCGCGTTGCATCCACCGCCAGCATTGTACCACCACAATCCAAGTTATCCATCCACTCCTTCAACCCTCAATTAATCTCTGAAAATGGTAAACACTCTTTTATCCCCACCTACGATATTTAGGTACTAATATGCTCGTTCTGCACATCAGCCCACCGAATTCGAAATGCGCCAACGGAACGCCAAGTTCGCGAAGGACGCGCGTGAGGGCAAGAAGCCCACGCACCTCTCGCGACAGGAGAAGCTCGCAAAGCGCAGCCCGCTCAACCTGTGGGCACTAGGCATCGTCGTGTTCGTAGTGGTTGGCGGAGGTACGTCGTGCGCTCTGCTACTATGGTATCGCGTCTGACCTGATTGTGGCGTCTGCTACTTAGTGGTGTTCGAGCTTATTCGAATTATATTCCTATGATTGCAGCCTGCGAGAGGTGGAGGGAGTGATTCTGCGAAGTGCGAAAACCTGTCCTGCGAGGACACCCATTGTATTCCTAATATCCCATTTGTTACTTTCATTTATTCCATTCGTTATCCTTCACGCACGTACAGGCTAACGTGCCTTCCATACATTACATTATATTTCATACCACCAACGCACGAGCAATAGAGCAAACAAAACAACAGCATGAAAAATAGGAATCCAAAGCATCTACCTTCCTTCTGCTTAATCATCCCCACTAGTCGCGCTAACACTCATACTCTGACTCCTCAAACTCCCTCCACTTGTGCTCTTCTCCTTCTCCTTCTCCTTCTCCCCCGACCCGCTCGCAACAGGCGCAGCGCTCTCTACCCCCTCCATTGCATCGCTCTCCAGTTCCTTCTCGTCAACCTTTACCTCGTCACCTGCCCATACACGCATTGTGGGCTGCCACACCATCACGACGTTGTCCTCCGACACGCTCGCTGCGGTCCAGTTCTCCGCCTCCCCAGGCGCCCAGCAGAAGTCCGTCGGGCGCGCGGTGTGCCCTGTATCACGCAGCGTCAGAACCATAAACATAACAGAAATCCAGAAGTAGTATGAGACACGCACCCCCATGGACGAACAGTAATTCCGGGGGCCCGTCCTCCTGGTCGTCCGGCGTCTGCTCCTGCCCGATGAGATTCAGATCCCAGATGTTGATCCTGCGATCGCTCGAGGCAGATGCGAAAATACTCGGGTTGTGCGGCGACCAGCAGAGATGAAGGACTTCGTCCGTGTGGGATTCGAAGACGTGCAGCTTCTTGCCGGGGGTGCGCATGTCGTGCAGGACCGCGGTCTGTGGAGAGTTTAAGGCGTTACTAAGAGTGAGAGGGAGAGAGGGGAGGAAGCACCTTGTCGGCGCTTCCGGTGACGAGCAGGTGCTCGATGGCGGGACTGAATGATACAGCGAGGATCTCAGAATCGTGCGCTTGGACTTTTATCTTGGGTTCAGTTGGCGTCCGTGTGTCCCAGCTGTATGCACGGTTTGAATTAGCTCGCGATGAGGAAAGGAGATTAGGGAAAAGTACGCACATCATGAGCATTTTGTCGTCTCCCACACTGGTAAAGACGTTCTCTTGGGTGGCGTGCCAGTCCACGTCCTAATGAAATCTCAGGATCTGTGAATTCGGCGTAAATGATACGAGACGTACTCCGACGACGGAGGTATGTCCTCTGAAGACATTCAAGGGCTCAATGGAAGTCTTCGCTTTCGTGTATGAGTTGATATCCCTAAACACTTATTATACAGAATAAAAGAGCATTACACACAAAGACCACTCACCAATGGCACACTGTCATATCCTCCGAAGCGCCCAAAATGTGCCCGCTCTTCACTGGGTTCCATGTCAGGCCATACCTACATTTTCCTGCCTCAGCATCTCCCCACAAAGAAAAAGCTAAACAAAGCACTCACCCCTCCCTATGCTGCCCCACAAGCCTCACATCCGGTTTACACACGCCCCCCCTCTCCGGCTCGCTCGAGTGCTTCGTCCGATCAAACACCAGCACCTCGCCCGTCACCGCCTTCGTCGCCAGAAGATCTGGGTTCTGGGGCATATACCGCGCGCGATTTACCTCCCCCGCGTGGTTAATCTTTTGCGTGACGGTGATGCGGGGTGCGGGGGGGACGGCGTGCCCGCCGAGCTCGCCGCGCTCGTCATCGTAGTCTGCACGGTCGAGCTTGTCGGCGCCCGATGCGGGGTTGTCGCGTTTGGGGATTTGGACGGTCGCGATTTGGAGGTAGTCTTGGGCTTGGCCGGAGGTGTGTGTGCCGAGGAGGAGGCGGTGAGTTGTGTATGGTTTGCTGGGGTTTCTGTATGGTAGAAGATAAGTGATTGGATGAATTAGACGAGATTTTGAGGAGGGGAGAGGTCATACTGTTCTTTGTCTGGGAACCATTGGCAGGTGAGACTGGGCCAGTCGAGGGCGTGTGTGATGACCATATCGTAGAGGTATGGTGCATTTTTCTTCCTGTTGGGTCGTAAGAACAAACATTCTCCTGGGTCACTATGGTGCTCACCATGTCTTGTACTCCTACAGACAGCGCACCGCGTCAAGCCCGTCCACAAAAAAGGCCACAACGCGTCGACGCACCTCGTTTATCAGCTTGTTCTCCTCCTCCGCGGCGAGATCGTCCTCGACTTCCTCCATTTGCGGCTTCATGGCTGCCGGGTTCGCGATATGATCGGTTTTATGCGAGTTAGAGTGAATAGGGACTCAAGTGAGGACAGGGTATGTGGATGGGAGTGGCTAGATGGAGGTACAATGTCAAGAATGGAATGGACGCGACGCGCTAGTGTTTCTCACGGTTCGTCAAACTCAGCGGGCACCAGGCACAAATATTTCATCCTCACAAAGGATTCGAAATGAGGACGGAAAAGACTAAGTGGACAATTCAGAAGTAGAGCGTATCCATTCCACACTAGAGCAACACGGGTATAACTACGGAACCTCAGAATAAGATAGCCACGTATAATTCAGTGTTCGCTGCTGCTGACGCCGGGATTCAAGGGAGCGTGCACTTGTCTCGGAAGTGTTCAAGGGAGTCTATAGACACGGGCAGATGATATGCGAAAGGTAAGGTAGTACACGATTATGAGGACTTTTCCCACTTCGCTATCAGCTTCTCTAGGTCGAATCGCGGGTCCTCGGGGTCTGTGACGACTGTGAAAAGGGGGTGGGGGGTCAGCATACGTCGTAGTGTCGGAGGTAATATGGGGATTGCATGTCGAGCCATTGTGTAAGAAGAGACGCGGACTGACCAGTGGTATCTGTTGCAGCCTCCTGTTTTCTCTTCCACGCTTGCTTCGCCTCTGCTATCAGTCTCTCGCGCTCATGCACGGCATGCTCGAGCTTGTGTTGGTCATGGGAGGCTTGCAGGGTCCGGCGGTGGTACCAGCCGTAGAGGACGCCACCGAAGAGAGCGGAGTACCGCACGACCTGCGGACACGGTCAGCACTGTGCAGTCGGGCACGGAAGGGGAGAGGAGACACGTACATTGACTGTTGACGAGACCATGGTGCTGCCTATGCGCGTTCGACCGGTCAGGCAAGGTCTGTGGTCGGGTGCGGGCAGTCCTGTTGGGGCGTTAGGCAGGCAGGGGGACGCGGGAGGAGACGCACCTGAATTTTTGGAGAAGATGTTTAGCGGCGGCGCAGAAGTGACACGGAGAATTTCGGTAGCTGATTAGGTAAGCCAAAGATATCACAGGTCCGTCGACCGAAAGCCTCTTCAAGTTCGAGCACTATGACTGGCGACGATCCTGTGACTCTGGGACTATCTGGTTCTGCTATGTAAGTATTGCCCACAGGCGGCTTGTGTTGCCGGTGATACCTCTCAATTTCTCTCTGACGACGGAACTTCGGAACCCCGTATCGACTCGGAATCACTCCTATTCGCGTTCACTATGTCTCTCGTTCATCGTGGAGGATGCATCTGCGGCGCCATCTCCTACAAGGTCACCGGACGCCCCCTGCTCAGTGCATACTGCCACTGTACACTATGCCAGCGGTTTAACGGTGAACCCTGCCCCTCCGAATCAACTGTACCACGCTCATGCCCACATCTCTGACCAGCTGCAGCGTTTATCCATACCATCCACTTCCCCATTGCCGCGTTCGAATGGACGCACTCTGAGCCTCACGACACTGTGCTAGACTCGTACGCTACCGCTGATAAACCGTGGAAGATGCGGTTCCGGTGCAAGAAGTGCGGGTGCTGTGTGACGACGCACAATTCCAATGCTAACAAGCACAGCGTATATGGCGGTCAGTTCGAGCGAGACGAGAATGGAAAGATAAAGGGGTGGGACATATTGAAGCCGACGGCACACATCTTCTATGAGACGCGGATGCTGGATGTGCAGGATGAGCTGGGGAAGTGGACGGCGTATGAGGGCAGCTCTGAGCAAATAGCGTAGTGTATTCCTAGTGTGTTCTAACAACAAGTGCAATGGGGATCCGGACTAGTTGCGAATAATAGGGTAGCAATTTTGAATTCATACCTCCTGTCAAAGTCCACCTAGGTCCACCATCATCCGGATTCCCAGCACCCCTCCGCGGGCTCTTCCTTGCGCCTTCGCTGAGCCAAGGTCAGTTCCAGCTGGCTGGCAGATACCCGCACTGCCTGCACAAGGCCAGGATCATATTCATAGCCATCTAATCGAAAGAAATACAAGCAAACACGCAGTCGTGATGTCAAACATGTTTCGCGCCTCGCCTTGGGTAACATACGACCCTACTCCCGACCCCCATCATCCCCACTCCGCCCCAGCCATGGACGACGATGTCGACATGGACGCACCCCAGATATCCACTCTCCGCGAGGAAGAGACGCCCCCTCCCCAGCGCAAGTCTGCCGCCGCCTCGCGCAAGGGCAAGGGCGCTGCGAAGCCCAAGCCTACCGAAACGTGGGCTCGCCAGCAGAGGAATGACGCCGCCTCCGAGGAGGACTTCGACGAGCCTGAGGAGGAGGAGGACCAGCTCATCGACGACGATGACGACGACGACGCGGCGCCGCCGAAGCCCACCCCCGCGCCTGCACCCTCCTCTGCGCGCGCCGCCGCCGACGCCGCGCAGAAGCCCACCAAGCCCGCGACGGGCAAGCGGAAATCACGCAAGACCGAGAAAGGGGCCGAGAAGGAAAAGGAGCTAAAAGAGAAGAAGCCACGGAAATCAAAGGTCTCACAGCAGCAAAATATGGGTGCGCCGAATCTTGCGCCTACCATGTTGTGGTTTGAAGTTAGGCCGACGGAATCTCATGAGGATCCAGGGAATGCGGATGGCAATGTTACTCATGTGGGAGAGCCGGAGCCTAGCGTCTCGAAGCCTGGGAGGAAGAAGGGCGCGTCGCCTAAGAAAGCGGCAGCGATTAAGGCTCCTAAAGTTAAAGTCGCTCCAAAGTACACATCCCTCGTCTATATTTACTCCTCTCAGTGCTGAATCTTATTCTCCTTCTAGGCTGAAGCTTCCCGTGGTCGCGCCACAAGTGGACGATACTGTCCTCAGCGAAGGTAGCTCGAGCACCCGCACCCTTCTCTGGCGTATGTGCTAACAGAAATCGCCAGCAGGTTGTACGGCCACTGTGCCCTCCTCCCCCGCGACGCAGCACCTCGACATGTCCCCCGAGCCCGACGTGGACGACGCCCTCACTTCAGGGCAGCCTCCCATCGAAGAAGCAGGCCTAGAGAACGTCCCGATCCCCGTGTACCCGCTCCCCTCCAAGCCCTTCCCCGTCCAGCCGCCTGTCAAGATCAACTCAGGCTTCGCCCCCGTGCTCCCCCTCGACAAGAGTGGGAAAAAGGTCCGCCACTGGCGCACCGCGAACCGTGAGATTCGGGGCATCGCGGGGGGGCGGTGGTTCTCGCATACGTGGGTTGGGGAGAAAGAGTCCGAGTTCGCGACGGCCCTGGCGCTGCGGGCGGGCGCGGGCGCAGGGGCGGAGGGGGACAAGACGAATATTGCGCTGCCGAAGCTACCCGTGACGTCGATCTCGGCGCCGCTGACGGGGCGGGGCGGGAAGCGCGGGGGGAAGGCGGGCAGCGTGGCGTCGCGCACGGCGTCCGCTGCCCCTTCGCGTTCGGGGTCTACGGGGCCCGAGATGCTTGCCTCTGGGGGCATACCGATCACGGTGACGAGTAAGCCGCATGTACCGACGAAGATGCGCGTGCTGCAGCTCGCGCCGGAGGCAGAGGCGGAGGCCGACGCGGCGGGAGGGAGCCAGTCGCCCGCTCCTGAGCCTGAGCCTGAGCCTGAGGCGGAGGAGGTGGAGGTGGAGGGCGCTGACGTGGAGATGGCGCCCTTGCCGGCGGAGTCATAACCGTGCGCAATACGCATGTATAACTTATTATCTTATTCCCGCACCCATCTATCCACGGACTTTCTTGCTTTGCTTTCTGTACGGTACTAGTAATAGTTGTAGTAATGGTAGACGTTCTATGCTCGAATCCCGCTGTGTGGTGACGGCGTGACGCTGTGACGCTTGACATGCAGATCGCTGGCTGAAAGCAGTCATTAGACCCAGCGCTTGCTGCGTACTTACCCTCCTGCACGTCTTTCACGGCGTCGCACGACCATACTCAACCACTAAACACGGCGAACGCCTCCTGGGATGTCCACGAACCCTCCCTCCGTCTCGGGTGTCGAGGGCGCAGGCACGCCCGTGAAGAAGGGCTCAGCATGGATATCGGCGCGAACGAGTGAACGTGGTGAGTCTAAGCACGGCTTCTATTCCTCTAAGTATTATTATAACCTCCGTGGGGATCACAGCTGTCGTCGCACAGACCTACGCCGCTGACCCCAAGTACAAGAAGTACGTGCAGCAGGTGGAGAAATGCCTCAATTCGTTCGATAACGTCCATGAGTGGGCGGATTGTATCGCGTTTCTGAAGCAGTTGCTCAAGGTGCGCATTGTACCTCCCCGTGGCAGTTATTGGGAAGTATACTGAATTGGTTTCCCCCGAATAAAGACGTTCCAGTCGTACATGCAGTTCAAGGAGATCCCGGGGAAACTCATCGTCTCGAAGCGCCTCTCGCAGTGTCTGAACCCGGCGCTCCCGACGGGCGTGCACCAGCGCGCGCTGGACGTGTATTCGCACATTCTCTCGGTTATTGGGGTGAGTACCTCCATCTCCTCGTGTGTAGTGGCAAAACTGAAGCGCGCAATACAGCCAGAGGGCCTTAAGCGCGACTTACGGCTCTGGTCGTCAGGGCTGTTCCCGTTCTTTGAGTATGCCGCCACGTCGGTGAAGGTGTGTTTGGAGTTTGGCGGCGTTTGAGTGATTCACGCTGACGAGGAGTGCGCAGCCTACGCTCCTGAACATCTACGACACTTACTACCTCCCACTGCAAGGCGGACTGCGGCCCGTCATGAAGTCGTTCATCCTGGCTTTGCTACCTGGATTGGAAGAGGAGACTGGGGAGTTCTTTGAGAAGGTATGGGGTATTCACTTGCCGCCGAGAATTACGTGCTGAATGGGGCGATAGGTCCTAGGCCTTCTGGACCAAATTGCCGGCACAGTGTCCACGTCATTCTTCTTCCAGAACATCTGGCTCGTTATGCTCACCACCCCATCTGCGCGCGGGACGTCTCTCAACTTCCTTGCGCGGCGGCTTCCGCGGCTGAATGCAGATGAAGGTACGGCGGAGATGAACGCTTCCTGCACGCATACTAACGCGAATGATCTTTCGGTCTAGATATCACCGCCATCGTCGGGCAAGACATTGGGCTCATGATCAGAGCCTTCGCGGCCGCACTTGAGGATGAGAACCTGCTCGTCCGGAGAGGTGCCTTGGATATCCTCCTGCAGACTATGCGTGTCGACAGCTTCGCCCTCCGGAAAGCCCAAGCAGACGACCGCACCATCCTCATGCGTGCGGCGACTGGAGTCGTGCTCCGGCGTGACCTCTCCCTCAATCGGCGGCTATACACCTGGCTACTGGGCCCGGAAGAGAAGAGCGATTTGCAGATTGAGTATTTGAGGCAGCATGGGCTTCAGCTGCTGAGCACTACGTTGAAGGTTGGTTGATATATTCGGTGGAATTATGGACAATGCTGAATCGGTGGTTGCAGAACGAAATGATAGCACCGTCAGGGGACTACTCGGAATCCCGGCCCTTCAAAATCTTCATTTCTCTCCTGGACAAATGGGAGATTGGCGGACCACTTACTGAAGTCCTCGTCTGTGATGCATTCAAAGCTATCAAGAACCTCGTTGAGAATCCAGCTGAGGGCGCTGAGGATGTTTGTCCGTCCTTTGGATGCAGGAATGCTTGGTGTACTAAATCTCCCGTTTTCTTAGTTGACTATGACAGCAAGCACGCTTTATGAGGCGGTTGAGCCTCAAACTATCTGGAAGCACTTGCTGACATCTGTGTTCGCTGAAATTTCTGGGAACGGAACTCAGTTCGAGGTCAGTGAAATGGCCCTGTTCCGTTCTCTAGCTAATTTACCTCCTTGATAGACCATTCGTCTGGTCCGATTCATCCTGGAAACATTTACTCAAGATGAAGAAATCCAGCAATTACATCTCCCTGTTATTTTTGCAGCCATCGTCGACTTCGTGGATGTGGGTAATCTTTATCTGTTGCCATTATAACTAGGCTCATTCCTATTCAGATTCAGGTACAGAAAAGCACTACTATCGGGTCCTCCCAAACAGTTAGGGAAAGCCTGGTGCTTCTGGAGGAAATGCTGCGCCATATCCCGCATGCCGGTCTTATGCAGCGTCCTGAAATCACCGGTGAGGCGGCAAAAGCGCGTTTATCTCAGAGACCATACGTGTTTGCGTGCACTTTCTACAGCATCAAGTCAGTAGAAGCAACACTGGAGCCCACTGGGTCGTTTACCGTCCCTTTTGCTTCATCATTCGAAGGCTTGGTGTCACTGAGCACTCACTGTGGGTTTGGTGGCGATGCTCCTGACAGTGTCCGAGAAGTGTTTTCTCGGTCATTGTTGCTTATGGATAGGCTCTCATCGAGACTTGTAACTCCCTTAACAATTTCATGGAATCCGGAAGAGTGGCTTTCTGTTCTGCTCCATATTCTTGGATGCGAGGTGAGACGATAATCACATCATGATGCAAAGTATACTGAACTTGGTGTTTAACAGTATGTCAAGTTCATAACCGTTGACCGAATCGTAACTTTGGCTGTTGCTCTCCATTGCAATCAATACTTGAAGCCTAGCTTAATTATTGATGGAAGACCAACAATGTACAAGATGGTCAGCAAGCTTCTTCAATATCTTCGGCCCGATCGTGCTGTATACCATGCCCGCGCGGTAAACTTGATATGGGCTCTCGAAGCGTCGACCAACCACTCCCATGTGGAGTCCATACTGGCTCAGTCTATGACTTCCCCCGAATCTCGTAATGTTAGTGAAGCATATGAAGCATTTGGTGTCTTGTGGAGATTAACCGGTGAGTATCTTTCCTGAATTTCATGTACTTGAAATTGACTCGGCGTTAGAGGACAATCTGTTGCCTGGGTTCCGATTCAAGGTTCCCTTGATGATCGTTTTGGACACACTGAAGAGTGACGATCCTAGTCTCCGTCGGATAGGAGAAACCTGGATGCGCTGTAGCTTGAAGTCATATCTACGGTATCGATGTTTGTTTACTTTCTGCTGAAATTCTGAATTAATCCTTCGCAGCGTTCTGGACCCTATATTGTATGATCTATTGGACCCGGCAATAATACGAACGCCTACCATCATGAAAGTACAAGGTCGTGAACTCCGAGGGTTTACCTACGAGCGACCGTTCGATCAACGCTATATCAACCACCTGCTGGAGTTGCTGCTTTCTATCATTCGATTTGGCGGACAAGGTTTTGCGAAAACAGCACGGACATCGTCCGTTGGGCGTTCCCATCATGCTGGTCTGGTGCAAAGGGTTGAAGCCAGTGCGTAGTATTCCAGCTTCCCAACAGTCCGCGGCTTACGTTAAGCTATGTAGGTGGTCTTTTAGATTCCGATGCAAGCTACTTGGACATCCTGGTTGAGATCCTTCAGAGGTACGCGTTCGTACGATGTGTTATTTTTCCAGGACTAAGCCTTTTCAAATAGAACGTTGCAGTCAGAGCCTAAGGGTGCCTGGTCTGCCACAATGCAACCTTTGAACAGCATTCTTCAGTCGACAGCCGTCGAATTACTGCAAGTAATCGTTGCAAGAGGAGATATTGATCCAGTTTCTGTGGAAACCATAGAGGCCGTTGTTATTGGGAAATTATATTTCTCTGTCCACACGACAAGATTGAACCTACAAAACAAGCTTCTTCACCTTCTGCATTCTCTTATCTCTGTTTCAACCACGGTTCTCGAATCTATGCGTGACTCCACAGCTGGAAAACAACGGCAGGATGATAGTCCTGTCGACAGTGCGACTGCTCAAGAGAAATCCCCCGAACAAGCAGTTCGACATCCTGTGAACCCGCTATTGATTCAAACTTTGATTGACGGCATTTCCACTCGAACAAACCGGCCAGTGCTGCAACACTGGCTAGATTTCATCCTTATGGCTGTTCCCCAATTTCAACCTGCTCTACAAGCCGTCGTGGCACCTCTGAATGACTGTCTATGTCGCCAGACATCGGCAAATCTTGGCGAACTGCTTAGGTCGTCCTCTCCTTCGAGCAATGATAACATTGAAGATGTGGCTTCTACAGTCACAGATGCGGAAATCATCATGCTACTCAACGGCTTGGAGAGGTTGATATTACTAAGCCTTGCCTATACCTTGGAGACAAGCTCAGCAGAAGATGAAACATCAACTGTCGAGAAATCCGAATCTGGCGGCCTGCTTGGTTATGTTTCCAATGTGTTCAGTTCTGATAGCACGCAGACTGGCACAGGAGAACAATTGACAGTAAGTCTATTTCTACCTATTTTTCCGCGAACGTTGGAAGTGACAATATTTCAGGCGCGCTCTTCAGGATATAGATCGCTCGATGAAGGGATCCGTGTCTTGTTCTCTGTATGGGCATCGTTGATCTGGAAAGCCAGTAACCCGCCAACTTCAAAAGATGAATCGTTGACACTCATATTCAATCGCTCACGATTACGATGTCGTCGTGTTCTTGAGCACCTATTCCGGGTTCAGTCGGGCGAAGTATTTGAATCGGTTGTTGATTGCTGGAGTCGAGATCTCCCTGTATGTACTTTCTTCTCATGCTCAGAGTCAGTACTAATAATGTTTGGCAGATCGCAGCATCTTCTCCCGATGCTGCATTTGAGCTCATTGATATACTCCTCGCAAATGCACAAAATGCTGTACATATGATCTGTGAAAGCATTTCCATCCGCCTGGCAGGTGTTTCAGAGAAGACTAAGGGACGGGCCATTAATCCCAACCTGTTAGTACCCCTCTATTCACAAACTTTCAGTATTCTAACTTACACGCTTTCAAAGGACGGATACGGTTCTGTTCAGATTCCTCGAACAATATCTTCAGCGACTAGAAGGTCCTATTGCAATTCAAGTATGGGGCCGATATTTGCAACTGGTCAAGGAGATCGTTGGCAGCACGAGAGACTTCAAGATGCAGAACTTCTATGCCCTCAGGTTAGGACTAGTGTTTCAACATCTTGGCAAGACTAAAATGACTTCATCAGGTGCTTAACTGTTCTGGCCGAGAAAGTTACGCAAACTACTGCCATGGAGGACCGCCGTATCCGCAAAGAATTGCAGGTGTGTAGATTATCTCACTTCTTAACAGCTTGACATGGTAATCTCAGCATCTTAGGATAATTACGGGAAATTGCTGGATTCCTGCGTCATCTACGTTGGTCGTTCTACTGACCAAGGTTCTTGGATGCGCCGCAGCACCAAGGAATCTCTGGTCACTAATGGTAGAGATTCCCCTCGCCCAGACCTTAAGGGTGACGACAAACCCGACGCAAGCGTGGCATCTCTGCCTCTTGACACGTCGAAACCAGGATCTGCGGAAGTGATCAGTCAAGTTAGTGGGATTTCATATTTCCAAGCATTTAGTTTATTGATCCCTTTCATTCAGATTAGTTCCTTCGTTGCAAACTCGGCGCTTCCAAATCTACGCAAATTCTTGGTAGAGAACGATAAAGTTGCTACTGCATGCAGTAATGTGGTCTACTATATCGTCAATCCTGCTTTAAGGGGCAAGACCAGGTATGTGCTAGCATGCATAGTAGAATAAATGTTGTTTTAACTGCTCCTTCTAGGCCCATGAGCGTGGATGCTACCGTGATCACAATGATTCAGGAGATGACGCGGATACCTGCAGCTCTTAAAACTTGGCGAAATCCAGTTATCGACCTACTGAATGATAACAGGCTTTTCAACTGTCTTCCAGATGATGCAGAGAAGTGGAGTCCGGTCGTCAAAGTGCTCTTCAATTCCGACAAAACTGCATTCCCTGAATTACTAGGTGCCTTTCTGCCCAAATCCGATTTAAATAATCTCGCTGAACCTTTTGTGATTAGCGAAAGTCTATGGAACTCCATCGGCCAACATTTTCACAAATAAGGAGTACGAAATGTTGCTGAGGTCCCTGAATGTTCGGCGTTTGTCCTATGTCATCATTACCGGAGACAAGAACTATTTCCTTACCCAATTGCCAACGATACAAGAGAAGCTCGTTGATATCTTGCGTAACGTCTCGCATCCAATGGTCCAGAGCGAAGTGTTCCTATGCATACGTGTGCTGCTTTGTCGGCTTTCGCAGCACAATCTAACGAGCTTCTGGCCACATATCTTGACCGAACTGGTTTGTAATCTTCCATTACTCACTGTTAACCCTAAGCTGAAGAGCACTATTTAGTATCGGATATTCGAGCAAGTCATGACCAATCTCCCCTCAGACGGGTCTGAGGATCTCCAGCTTATTCTTGCTGCAAGCAAGTGTTTGGATCTTTTACTCGTATTGCAAACGGAGGAGTTCCAAATGTAAGTACTGCCTCCTGTCAAACCCCTGCTAGTCGATAATGGTTCTTTGGGTAGACATCAATGGATCTTCATCACTGACACCGTCGACGCGATATACCGTCCCGACGACTGGTTCCCAGAGGCGATGATGGACCAGCTCGCTGAGATTGCAGGCAGCCTTCCAATGGCGGTACGCCGCTGCTTTCTGTCCTTTCTGTCGATTGTTTCTGACTTTTTGCTCTCATAGGATTCGCAGGCAATTGCCAGTCCCAGTAGCCTATCCTTTAACGACCAACGCCCCATGCGACGACCTCTTTTGAATTCAATTCGACAGATCGACAGCATTCGCGACCTCGTTCCGTTCTTCTCCAACGTTAGCATAACGTCGTACGAGAGCACATATGCTTGTGGCGGCAATGTCGACTGGGAGGCAGTCGAGAAAGGGATTATGGACGACATGTTTGACGGCCGTTGATTCTGATGGTCATTCATGCTCGACTTGTTGACGTTTGACGCGGCCGTTGATGTATACATTCTCTGCTTTATCCACCTACCACTTTCATGTCTATTTTCACATACCTCATCTTTAATGGCATTCTTCGGCTGCTCACAAAACGCGCTCCGACGTGATTAATGAATGAGTGGAAATCCAGTTTTCGCGTATGTAGTCAGTAAGTAAGTAGGGTATGTAATACAGGGACTCGGCACGTAAACGGGCTCCAGGTAAGGAGTGGAGCGAAAGCGGGAAAGCAATAATATAAGTAACCAAACACCGCGTAAGCGCAATAATAATCGACCCCCCTCTTCCGAAGATATATGTATATGCGATGGCAGCAAACCTAGAAGTCTCCCCAGTTGCGGCGGAACTTGTACTGCATTCGAGGCTGAATTAGTACTCAGCTTCCATAACTCACCAGAAGGAAGGGACAGTACCTTGTATGGCAAGTTCTTCCTGTAGCAGTGAAAATACAACATGAGCACTCCAGCCTAAAGAGTAGAGAATAGCTGGAAGACGCACCTCATTTTATCACTGGGATCACTTGGGGGCTTGTACCCGCCCTCGCCAGCGCCCCACTCTCCCTTCCGCTCAGCGTCCGTCCGCGCGCTCTTGAACTTGATCGACGGATCCTGCTGCTCGGGCGGCGGTACACGGGTGTACTTAGGCTTCGGCGGGGACGGCGGCTCCTGCAGCGGCGGCTCGGGCACGATCTGCTCGTCATGCGGGTGCGCAATGATAGGCATCTGCGCTGCTAGCTCAGGAGTCGGGTTGCTGCCGTCTGCAGGCGCGGGGATGTCACCCCCTTGCGTGGGTGGCTTGGGCGGTGCGGGGGGCTCGACGTACTCGTGCTGCTTGAGCGCTTCTTCGACGGTTATACCCTGGAATTTGGCTTCTTTTTCCGCTTCTTTGCGCTCGATAGACTCGTGCATGGCAAAGTGCTCAAGATCTTCGGGGTGGTTGTAGGACTCGTCAGTTTGGGTTTCGGGTGTGGAGTGGAATTCCTCTGTAGGAATGGAGATTAGATGTTAGTCGGGGCTAGGCTTGTGTTGTGCTTGCCTTCGTGGTGGAGGAAGAATTCTAGCATGGTAAATTAGTAAAGGCACATAATAGTGACAAGTGTCCATACGCACCGCTCTCTACATCGTAGTGATGGCCCTCTGCGCCCATGGTTGCGAAATTGGGTAGTGCATCCAACCCCACCTTCTCGAGCTCCTCTGCAGTGACTCTCCCATCTTTATCGAGGTCAAGTCGTATCAGAACTTCTTTTACAATGTAGTCAGCCTTGTTCTGGTGCTCGATATCGTCCTGCTGCGGTGTTAGAAATAAGGGTCGTACGACGAGATGTAGACAAGTACCTTGGATTTCTTCTGCGAATACACATGATGGACGCCGTACACGGCCTCGATTTCTTCTCTATCCCAGAACCCATCCCTAAAACGTAGGTGTAAGATCCTCCATGAAGCTCTAGCCAACAAGGCCCGTTGCTAACCTATTCAAGTCATGGAGCTGGAAGAAACTCCGAATATCGAAAGAATCGCTGGTAGAACAAGCGCTTCAGCGTTGTATTCTTGACAGGCTACTTCTATTCCCCATAGCACTCACATATGGTGCTCCGAGGACATCTAACAAGGGAATCATATGAGTCTAGCCTTCGAGGAAGAGACGGTCGGACATACGTGTCTCTGGGCATACTGCTGGATCGTCTCGCCAGCTGCTGGACCAGAGCTGTCATGTCCTCCATGAGCTAAGGCTCCCCGCGAAAATAAAAGGAATGATAGAGCAGAGAGAGCCAACATGGCTTCACGAAAACAAAAGAAAATGAAGAACAGCTCAAGGGCGGGCGCTGTTTCCTATGCTGGATTAGTCAGCCATTCTAAAATGGTGGCAGTGATCGTGGGGTATGCGCGCGTCAACTTGAAGTTGAACGCGCTCACTTTCCACGTCACTGCCACGTTCTGCACTCTACTCACTCTGGCGCGGGTGCCTCTGCTATTTCAGCTATATGTTGTTTTCTGTCTTGAATCTCTTCTTTGGTTCCGAGCTGGATCGATCATTGCTGGGCCAATGGCATTCTTTAGACGAATCAAGATAGCTTTGAAGAAATCTGAGGTACTCTCATCTAGATGCCGAGATCTTCTGTCACATATATCTATGGATGGCCTACCTACCGTAGTCTCTACCGTGGTCTACTACTCTCCCGGCTGCGAAAGGACGCGTCATCTGGGATATTTGTACACTTCCCGGAAGAATCGACGGAGGAACGCGTCATCTCTCTTCGTAGGAATTTGTAATCTTTGGTGTCTCTGACTCGTTCTTTCACTCATGCTTTGCAAAGCACTTTTCTTGGCTTCTCGTATCCCGCTGCAGACGGCAAATGCTTATCAATTCAAAGACGAATATGCCTAGAAATACCCGAAATTTCGGTATATAGCCTTGCTCAATGGACCCCTGTGTCGGGATATCGTCTCGCAATTCCACCTATCCATCGGGAATCGGGATATCTGGACGAGGTCGGACGCATACACCGGCCACCAGCCGGAATGTTCGACTGATCTGTTCGCTCCCCGATAGTGTCGAACAAGTGCTCTAGAACCTTGACACGTAGTTTTGCATCACTGTCAGTCTTGTCAATCTAATCTCCATACATCTGTCTTAACAGGCAGCAAATCTGTTTGAATCATGATGGCATGGAAGCCTCTAAGTTGCATGTACTGGAAGTTTTTGTGCTCAGTTTCTCACCCAAGACGTGCCCCCTCGTGTATCGGAAATACTTGCCAGCAAGTGTGGTGTTCTGATTAAGGTCCCTGGAAAGATCATACTAAAGCAACTCAAAGGCAGCCCGGATAAAATTGGTATCTGGATTTCTATTTTCATTCATTACAAGGACCACGATTACATTATGTTACTTCATACAAAGCGAGCGACTATGTAAAGAATGTGTGATAAAGAAAACTGTTCTACAAGAAACGACTGTGATATCCAATACAGAGCCAATGATCTGCTAAGATGAGTGAGGAACGAAATCTAATGTTGGCATGTGTGCAGATCATCAGGAAGCTGTCCTTCATCAGGAACCCAGAAAAAAGAGCCTCGATAGTCCTACCAAATCGCCAGCACGGAACCTAGAGCTCCCCCTGTCAGCGCCAGTCCAAGACATAATGCTTGAGTGAAAGCGTTCCCTCCAAGAATGTTCCATCTTGGAAGCGCGAAGTTTGCAGGAGCGAAGCTAGTTACGAGTGGTTGTGAAGGATTGTCGCCGCCACCAGTAATGGTTGTGTACCCTCCAGTTGTTGACACGATTTGGGTGTGCACAGTCGTAGCGTTGACGTAGAGCTGGCCTAAGGCATTGAGACCACCATCATCACTCAAAAGATCTGATAATCGATTTAGGACACCGCCACTGCGATAAATATATAACGAAGACTTACTGTAGTGAATATCAGGTCTAGGCCGCTGCAAAAAAATTGCAGTGTAAGTTAAGTGGAGATCAAGCCATGCACCTCGGGGAAACTCACGAAGAACCCAAACCAGGCATAATGCTCAATCCAGTCGAGTGTGTCAAGATAAGTGATCGTCTGATTCATGAAATCGAGAACAACTAGATAATACTATATTTTAAGCCTTGCCGTATCATGGCGAACAAAAAAATCGAGGACTGACCACTATCATTGGTAGACGTCTCGGCATACTCAGTGATCCAAATTGGCATCTTTGGATATTGGCCATGAACATCCCAGAGGTAGTTGTAGAAGCCTTCGGTGCCTGATCCGTACCTAGGGGCCGGAAGATATAAGCACATAGTGGAGTGGGAGTTAACGCGTAAAAAAAGCAAGATTCACCAATGGAGGGGAAGGAAGTCGATGGTGCAGTTGGTACATGCGCCGAAGAAGGTCTGCAGCCACGGAAGGCCTGTATCAGACGCAGTGACAGCTGGACCGCCGAGGCGTATTCCCGCTGACTTGAGAGGCTGGATGTACTGCATCCAAAGGTGGGCTGCGTCCGTGGGGTCCATATTCGATTCTGAGACAAAATCGGGCTCGTTGAACGCCTGTAGGCGTGTTAAAAATCGAGGATAAGACTGTTAATGAATGATCCCTACGAGGATGGTGTCCGCGCCTTGAGCCTTCACAGCATCCGCAAATTGGTCGATCTGGCCAGACCCCCACTGCATAGGAATATACTTGATGTTAGAAGTGGCGAGATACGCAGGCGGGAGGTTCGCCCAGTTGTACTGCCAACTGATCACGCTCTTCGTCTGGTTAGCGTTGTCGATGTCTCCTGGGGTGTCGCCTGCAGCGAAACCCAGACCGCGCTTGGGATTTTTCGCAGCCATCGCGGAAGAGGCGAAGACGACGAGGCAGCACCATAGACCGAGAGGGTAGAACATCCTGGGCGGAGGGGAGGGAGTAACATGAGCAGTACCTTGCCCTGGCTATTTAAACGAAGGCCATGCTGAGCATAGATAGGAACTCAACCTCAGAAGCATTCGAAGAAGCCGTGACAGTTCGTGAGACGTATGATCAGGGCGAACTGTCTATTCAAGGAGTTGACAGAGCCGACTGGCATAATGTATGTAGCAGTAAGGTCCATTTTGCAGTCGAGCGTTCAAAGTGTACTATACATTTCCAGGGCATAAATGTCTTCATTTGAGCGAGACGCCCGCGCTAGGTCTTTGATTCTCCCTCAGAGAGCGGAAGAGAAAATATCGAAACGGAGTGACAAGACGGAGTGCATGCGCGAAGAAAAGGTGCCGCAAGAGAAGATCAAGGACAACCTCCGCTTTATGTACCAGGTTGATGCGGTACCTTGTAATTGTCGGATGGCGGGCTCGGAGCTACAGATGGGACAAATCGGCACTCGACACCTATCAGGAAGATGCTGTGTGCCGAGGCGACGTCCAGGACGGGATCATCTTTATGGAATCGGACACCTCACGCTGAGGGCGGAGGGAAGGAGGAGACGAAGCGCAGTGTGCTGGAACGTCAAAACCTGTACCTCTTCCGATGGGATGTGTCACTTAAAGTCAACCCCATATGCACAGTGAGAAACTTGGACCCGTTTACCTTGTAATCATCCCGGAACCCATATAACCCACCTGACGCTATTCGAATCATGTAAGGAGAGAGAACAATGCCTTCCTGAGTAGCAATATTTAAGAATTCGGATGCGATTGATTAGAAATGCATAAGAAGTCGGAAGTCGAGTGGGTGTTCTTAGGTTGCGAAGTTCGTGATTGGGTCCTTCACATTTCGATAATTGAGCGGCCGCGTGTCAAATTTCGCAATAATTGGTCCAATAGAGAGGCACCTATATGTGAAAAAGTAGACAGCCTTCGTACCTCCAAGAAAATGAAATCCAGGTTGAGCACAGCTGATGTGCTCTCGACGAGTCCGACCGTTCTAAATCCGAGTCCGTTGGCACCGTTGTTTGTTGGTCTTTACAGCGCCGGCTTCGGTCCGCTCAGCCAGAAGGCAGTCTTATTCCGTTATTATCGCCGAGTTAATTATTTAACATTTGTTTAATGTTGTTTGAAAATCACTGGCTTCTGCCGGCGGCTGCCGTGCAGTAAATATTTCGGCCAGAGTCGACGCGCAATCATCCTATCACGAGGCTCGGGCGCCGAACCAGAGCCCAAACTTCGATGTCGACTGGGACGAGATGGGGAATTACGAAATTATTTTACGCAAGTTCGCAAATGCTTATATTTTGTAAGTTGGCGAACCTGAGTCGAACTTTGTTAGTGAGGCTCGATCGATCGAACATCGGCGTCTCGATCATCGTCATACACATATCTCGTCCACCACCAACCCATGACTCGCTCAGCGAACCTCATTCGCCTCCGTCTTCTGTGGAGCACTGAAAGTTACTTCGTCTGCATAACAATTTGATGGCGATATACGTGGAGAGCGCTGCTCATGGCTGTTTCAGCGGTGCCGTCGTAATATTTATTGAGTCAGTTCTATGCTTGGCAACTTTCCGCAATAGGAGACAAGTACATACTCCATAGATTGAAATTTTGAACAAGGCAGTCGCCCAGATGGATAGGGACAAGATACGGACCAGTTATACCGATGGTACCGGATTATTCGATCCCCATTAACCGTGACCGGCGGACCCACCGTGAGCTAATGGCAAGTCAAGTCTGTGGAGACAAGAGGTCTCACAGTCTTTCGCTCAACTAATCGAGATTTACCGGCAAGAGTCCCATATCACCTGACGAACCATGCGACGGCCGCCAAGGACACCAAATGCCCCCTCGTATCGATCTTTTCATGCTCACATCGTCCCTAGAACAAATTTCAAGTCTCCTCAAATCGCGAGTACGCGCTAAACCTACATGAAGCAGCAGAAGTAGGCATGGAAGTTCATTTACAGTGGTGAAACACATTTTCGCAACGAGGCAAATACCCATCTGCGAATGAACATTACCCGGTTTCTGCGGTCTTTGCTGATTTATCAATGAGTCATCCTTGACTGGCGATTGGTTATTTTAAGTTAACGGCACCGCTTAGAATTTGCTTAGACATGCTTTTATAAAAGGAAAGCACCCGTTCTGCTGTTCACTGTTCAGGGCTTTCCACTCCTCGGAGAAAGCATGACAGACACCCCTGGGGATACCGCGACCCTCTACGACGAAAGGCAAGGCATTGGACGCGATGAGCACCATGTCGATGTTTCACAGGCAGAGGCGGAGTTTCACCAGCTTTCGCGACGATTGACGAGACAATCGCAGATCGGCCGTACCGCGTCAAAATCCTCCGATTCTACGACTGCTGAAAAAGACATCGAAAAGGGGAGAGGGGAGGCGTCCGAGCATTTTGATCTCAAAGAATACCTAACGTCCTCTAACGATGCAAATCAAAGCGCGGGAATCAAGCACAAGGTATTTGATCTTCGTTTCTCTGAAATTATGTTTTCGAGACTAATAATTTCACACGTACTTGTAGCATGTTGGTGTTGTGTGGGAAGACCTGCAAGTTGATGTTATGGGAGGGATGGACAGTAAGGTAAGAAAAATGGCCTTACACGTTAAAGTACCAATTCAATTTCTCGCTTTTAATAGTTCTATGTTGGTACCTTGGGAGGTTTGTCTTTTACTCTCGATTCGCTTTTTTCTACATACTGATAATCCCTAGGCGCGATTTTGGGTTTTTTCCTTGGTCCTATCTTCTGGATATGGGGCCTCTTTGCCCCGCTCCTACCTAGAAAAGCACCTCTCCCTACCCGTACAATCCTTCACAAGTAAAGCAATTTTCCTTATCGATGTTTTTTTTTTTTTTTGACATTCCTGCAGATCTTCTGGCGTCCTCAAACCTCGTGAAATGTGTCTGGTTCTAGGCTGCCCTGGCTCTGGCTGCACAACTTTCCTTAAAACAATTGCCAATGAACGAGGTGGGTATGCAAATGTATCCGGAAATGTTCTCTACGCCGGCATAGACGCTGCCCAGATGGCAAAAAATTACAAAGGCGAGGTTGTTTACAACCAAGAAGGTATATTATTTAACAATCATCTCACCCTGTTTCGACTAACTCAGTTGTGATGGTGTGAAGACGATATCCATATTGCAACTTTGACGGTCGCACAAACTTTGGCTTTTGCTCTGTCGACGTAAGTGACCAGTTGGGTTTAAAAATTAGCATGTTTTTAACACGCCTACGCAGAAAAACACCAGGACCAAACGGCCGCCTTCCAGGTGTTAGCCGGAAAGAGTTCGACGAAGAAGTCCAGGACATGTTGCTCAAGATGCTGAATATTTCGCATACGAAGCAGACTCTTGTGGGTGACGAGTTTGTCCGTGGTGTCTCTGGTGGCGAGCGTAAGCGCGTCAGCATTGCTGAAATGATGGCCACCCGAGCCCGGGTACAATGCTGGGACAACTCCACCCGCGGACTTGATGCTTCGACTGCTCTTGACTTCGTCAAAAGTTTGCGTGTCATGACCGATATTCTCGGTCAGACGACCTTCGTCTCGCTGTAAGCCGAAATCATTTCGATTTGATAAACTTGTCCTAACTTCCACCAAAGTTACCAGGCTGGCGAAAGTATTTACGAGCTATTCGACAAGGTTCTTGTTCTGGACGAAGGTCACCAAGTATTCTATGGCCCTCCTGCTGAAGCTCGTGCCTATTTCGAAAACCTTGGTTACAACCCTCTCCCACGCCAGAGTACTGCGGATTATCTCACTGGCTGCACTGATCCAAATGAGCGCCAGTTCGCCCCTGACCGCTCTTCCCGTGATACGCCATCAACACCTGAAGCTCTCGAGAACGCTTACCTTACCTCCAGGTACGCTCAAAGCAACGAGGATGCGCGCGAAAAATACAAATACCTCATGGAGACCGAGAAGACCGACCAGGAGGCTTTCCGCGCCGCAGTGGCTGCTGACAAGAAAAAGGGTGTCTCAAAGAAAAGCCCATATACACTAGGGTTTGTTGGCCAGGTTCGCGCGTTGACCGTTCGGCAGTTCCAAATGCGGATGCAGGACAAGTTCCAGCTGTATACTAGCTATTCGTTGTCGATTGTCAGTATCGCAGTCCCTTTTATGACGTTATGCCTTGCTTAAGGAGATTTCCAAACTTTAGGTGCTGGCTCTCGTTATCGGAGGCGCGTACTTCGGCCAGCCACCTACTACCGCAGGGGCTTTCACTCGTGGCAGGTAGGACTTCTTGTTTCGTGTTCATTAGCCTCGTCAATTGACACCTATATTCCAGTGTCATTTTCGCCGCGTTGTTTACCACATGTCTTGACGCCTTCGGAGAGGTAAATGCATAAATTCGTGTAAACTGCATATATATCTGACACGCTCTTTAAAGATGCCAATGCAGATGCTCGGGCGGCCTATCCTGCGGAAACAGGTTTGTGATATATTCAAGCAACTCGTTTTATTTCGCGCGACTAACCTTCTATAAGACGAGCTACAGCATGTATCGACCGTCTGCCATAGCACTGGCGAATACTTTTGCGGATATCCCATTCTCTGCGACTAGGGTACTGCTTTTCAACATATGTGTATACTTCATGGCTGGGCTACATCGTTCAGCTGGAGCCTTCTTCACGTTCCATCTATTCAACTACATCGCGTATTTGGTCATGCAAGCGTTCTTCCGAACATTTGGCTTGATATGCTTCAATTTCGATTCTGCTTTCCGGCTTGCGGTCTTCTTCATTCCTAATTTGTAAGCCTTTCTTCTTTCTCCACACGATTCATGCCTCACAGACTGGCAGCATCGAGTACTGTGGATACATGATTCCTGTGAATAGTATGAAAAGATGGTTGTTCTGGATCGTAAGTTTCCTCTCGTTGAACTGAAATCTTGAATTCTAAAAAATGCTTTTTCAGTATTACGTAAATCCGGTCTCGTATGGTACGGTATTTCATACATATCTGCCTACTAATGGCTCACGGTGACTGGATAGCCTGGCAAGCGTGTATGGAGAACGAGTTCAAGAGGATTACGGTCAGTTGACAGGATAAACTTCTATGATTTTGACCTAAATTTATTTTTGACAGCTGACCTGCGACGGTTCATCAGTGATTCCAAGAAATCTGGGTAGTATCACTAAGTATCCGTGAGTTTTAATTGTGAACTTGATCGAAATAAAAGGAATAATGCAATCATGAGCAGGGATGTACTCGGTCCTAACCAGGCGTGCACGCTGTTTGGGGCGCACCTCGGTAGTAATCAAATCTCTGGCTCTGATTATCTTGCAGCTGGTTATTCATTGAATGTTAACGATCTTTGGCGATTGTGCCTCCCCGTCCTGATTGGCTTCCTCTTGGTGTTCGAACTGACTCAAATCTTAGCTTTGGAATTCTACCCGGTAAGACGTTTGCACCTTGTCATGCTAATGTTGGTTCTTATTTGTTATTTTCCAGCAATACGGTTTTAGCATGTCAATTAATATTTTTGCTAAAGAGAACGAAGAAACCAAAAAACGGAATGCTGTTCTCCGGGAAAGAAAGGCCAAGCGGGATGAAAAGAAAGTCAATGGCGAGAAGGAAGCGATTTCTGGAGAAATTAGGTTTGTCCTTGGTCACTAAATGTATGTCTTGTTTCATCCTGACTAGTGAGTTAGCAAATCTATCGTGGCGGGCAAAAAGACCTTTACTTGGGAGCGACTGAATTACCATGTTCCCAGCCCGAACGGCCCTCTCCGGCTGTTGCACGATGTCTATGGCTATGTCAAACCGGGTACATTGACTGCGCTCATGGGAGCTAGCGGAGCGGGTTCGTGAATGCAGCTTTCCCTCTTCATCCAAGCTAACAGGAATGTTTACAGGGAAAACGACTTGCCTTGATGTGCTTGCGCAGCGGAAGAATATAGGGATTGTTAGCGGAGACGTCCTCGTACACGGTAGGCCTTTAACTTCTGATTTTGCAAGAGGTACCGCATATGGTATGTGATCTCTATAAATTTGGGTCTTTGCTCCTTAAAAATATTTGGTTACAGCGGAACAGATGGACGTCCACGAAGGTAAGACTTGGTGACAATCTCTGGAGTACATCCTCGTCATTCTTATTGTAAATATAGGAACTGCAACCGTACGTGAGGCCATGCGCTTTTCTGCGTATCTTAGGCAGCCAGCGAGTGTCTCGAAAGAGGAGAAGGACCAATACGTGGAAGAAATGATTGAACTCTTGGAACTGCAAAGTCTCTCAGAGGCGCTTGTATTTAGCCTGGGAGTAGAAGCGCGAAAGCGTCTGACAATTGGCGTTGAACTCGCAAGCAAACCCGAGCTTCTTCTATTCCTGGACGAGCCCACCTCTGGCCTTGATGCTCAAAGGTATGTAATTATACTTCCACCGCAAGAAATTCAACCTGATATATGTTTGTAACGCAGTGCTTGGAATCTTGTCCGCTTCCTCAGGAAGTTGGCGGACCAAGGACAGGCGATTCTTTGCACCATCCATCAACCATCATCACTATTGTTCGAGAGCTTCGATCGTCTTCTGCTCTTGGAGCGAGGTGGAGAGACTGTTTATTTTGGAGATATTGGCCAGGATTCTCAAGTGATTCGTGGATATTTTGCTCGTCATGGTGCTGAGTGTCCCTCGAATGTCAACCCAGCGGAATACATGTTGGAAGCCATTGGAGCTGGAGTTACTCCGAGAATCGGAGATCGTGACTGGAAGGACCTGTGGCTGGATTCTCCGGAGTTCGTCAAGGTGCAGGAAGAGATTAAGGCAATCAAAGATGCTGCGCTTGCCCAACCAGAACCAGACAAGAAGGAAATGAGTACATGTGTGTATTTTTTCATCTCCTTTTGCTTGAGTTACTTTAACGGTGTCTCTTAGATGCCACGTCTTTCTGGTATCAGCTACGCGTCGTTGTCGAAAGAAACAATACCGCTCTCTGGAGATCCCCCGATTACATCTTCACTCGGTTCTTCGTGACCAGTTTCATCTCTCTTTTCGTGTCGCTGTCCTTCTTGCAAATTGGAAACAGTGTAAGGGATCTTCAATTCAGGGTATTTGCAATGTCAGTGCCGTCTCCCATCTTTCCCGGCCTATTTCTTACATTTTTATTTCTGATTAGCTTCTGGGTTGTTGTTTTGCCTGCTATCGTAATGGCGCAAATCGAACCCCTGTTCCTCATGAATCGACGTGCGTAATCGCTGCTAAACTATCTAATACCGTGAACTAATACTATGGGACGGCTGTAGGAATCTTTATTCGAGGTAAATATTTACATACTGACTAACCTATAAGAATGCTCACATGTTACTTTTTCATTTTCATAAGAATCGTCCAGTCGCATCTATTCTCCTTACGTGTTCGCCATAGGGCAGCTTCTCGGAGAGGTTCCGTACAGTATTCTTTGCGGCATAGTCTACTGGGTACTGATGGTAAGAAGTTTTATGTTCCAATGTTGAATATTAATAGTGTACTGATTATGGCCAGGTGTACCCTGTTGGCTTCGGTCAAGGAAGCGCAGGCTTGAACGGCACTGGGTTCCAGTTGCTCGTTATCATCTTCATGATCCTATTTGGTGTGACGCTTGGACAATTGGTATCTGCTTTATCTCCCAGTGTACAGGTAAGGACAGTCAAGCTACAGTATGCAGACTATTTCAGCTCACACCTGTTCGGCAAAGGTTGCTGTTTTGTTCAACCCCTTCCTTTCACTGGTACTTGCCACTTTCTGTGGTGTTACGATCCCATACCCGACTATGAAAAGTTTCTGGAGGTCATGGCTCTATCAGCTAGATCCCTACACGCGCACGTTGGCAGCCATGGTTTCCACGGAATTACAGTTAGTCGATTTTGTGTATGCTCATGCCGTGGCTGACAGTTCTTTGCAGTGGGCTTATAATTCGTTGCAAAAGCGACGAATTCGCTGTGTTCAATCCACCATCTGGGCAGACATGCGCTCAGTGGGGTCAAGACTTCGTGAATATTGCTGGTGGCTATATTGATAACCTGACCGACACAGCAAATTGTCGATACTGTCAATATTCCATGGGTGATGAGTTCTTCGTGCCACTCAACATCAAGTTTTCGGAGAGATGGAGAGATGTATTTATTGTGTTCTCATTCTTCAGTAAGTGCTCATTTTTCTGGTAACTATCTATTCATTCACCATGTGCCACTTTTAGTCTTCAACCTGATTGCCTTAATAAGTGAGTTTAATCAAAATCCCTGTCCACTCCTTCCTCCTAACTTTCTCTACAGTTGCATCCCGATACCTACGTTATGCCAAACGTTAAAGTCACGTTCTTATGCTTTCAAATGGAAATTCCAAACTATCCATTTACACTGCTTCGTTTAATGTCGATATTAAAGACCCTTAGATGATTTTATATACATAATGCCGGACTATAGTTATTAGAGAAATGTCGTTCTCCTGTTCTGCCGAGATGTCTTAACGGTCACTGAATGATCATGTTTCCGGGCGCGTATTATCGCTGCGACCTGCTCTTCTTTTCCAGTCCGTAACTCCATACGATCATGAAGAAACAAAAGCGTTTTTTGACAGTTGAATTAGAAACAGCGCTATGTTTAATGTTTCAAAATACCTCTCTCATGTAATAGCTTTATAGCAATTGTGGGACGGTTCTATTAATGAGTAGTTAAATTAACTTACGTGCACTGGAGCTTATGTAAAGATAGAAACGAAAATGCGCATGTGGCCTAGAAGATAGTGCGCAGGCAAGAAAGAAACAAGAAAAATGCAATCCCATTAAGGGTCCAGCGCGTTGTGAACAGCACGACCCCTCAACAAAATGAAACCTACTGATTAGCACATCACGGCACTAGGCGGCCCAAGGTCTATGTCTCGGTCACCAGACGAAATAAAAAAAGGAGGATAAACGATTTGTGGAGGTGTTAGAGAATCAGCTAGAGAAGGAAGTGCTTCGAAGGATACATACGATTGCAAATACCATTCCATCCGCAGCTCCTCTCAAAACACGGCGCAGATGTTCATGAAGTAAATTATACAAAAGGCGGCCACATGACCTTCATCCTATTAGTTTCCAAAATCCATCATCTGCGGCGCACACCATGCTCCATGCCTCTGGAATCAGAGGAGCTTCACGATTCACGATTCAAATACATTGGCGCTTTTACTGTCCACCTATGTACTTGCATTCAGCAAGGGTTGATTTTGCAGTGGATCAGATACACTCACCACGCTGTCAGGTATCATAATCGTAGTCTCCATGTCGAACGGTGCTTTAGCGCGGCGCTCTTGCACGCTTTCCTCGAACTCCAGCACCTGCTTAATCCTAAGATCGCGCAACTCCCAGGAAGCAGCCTTCTCCCAGATCAGCTTCATCTTTGGAAGGGCGAGGCGAATCCTCTCGGCAACAGGGAGCGTGATGGCCACTGGCGCCCTGCCGTACCAGAGGGCCTCGAGTGAGACAACCAAGTAGTTCACGTGGTCCTCGTCGTCGGGGAGGAGGGCATCCGCTGCGGAGGCATAGTACGTAGCTGCCATTTGAAAGTTGAACTGCTGGTCGTCAGCAGGCTGCGCTTGGAATGCTTGACGCATGTGGTACCATCCCAGCATTCTGACCAATGTTGTGTCATTAGCTCAATATCTCGGTGAATGTCAATAAATGGACGCACGAGCGAGCTGTTCCTTTTGGATACAACCAGAACGAAGCGTAGAAACCTGGATCAAGTTCAGCGGTCCTCTCCACAGGGTGTTCCTCGGTCTCCTTGATGATATCACGCGCGAGGTCCGCGACGTCATCCAACTTATACTCGCACTTGCCCTTTGTATGTGTTATATACTATGACAGCAAATAAATAAGAAGAACTAAACACAAGTACGGTTGCGAAAATGCTCACCTCCATCATGGCAGATAGATACAAGACTCTGACCCCCCGGACGAAGGTATCTTCGAAGATGACACCACGATCCTCCTTAGTCACATTTCTCCACACTCGACGCCCCCAATCAAGCATGTCGATTGCGTACTTGTAGAACTGGATACCAGCACCGCGGGATGCGGTATTGGATTGTATGAATCCGGCCATTATCCAGGCTCTGCATAAAACCAACATAAGCAACAAGAATCGCCGGGTGCTGAACTAACACAAACGTACCGAACAGTGATCGCGAGTGCATTCCGGACTGCAATCCATCCTTTCTCCTTCTGCATCTTCAGAGCTGCATCTTGGATGACCTTCGGTCCTCCGGTGCTCCATCCCTTGAACTTCTGGCACTCGAACATCACTGGATGCGTTTACGAAGAAACAGTCAGTGAAGCCATGGGGTTACGTTGACAACGAGGAGCCACCTTGGAGATTGTATTTCGAGATCCAATCATTGCTATCAATGTGGAAGACACGTTTATCGCGAAGGATGGCGTTGGTGAGTCCAGCGATAGCCTAAATGGGTGAAAGAGCATGTGAGCGACATGCATTAAATATTTACAGGAACGTAAACTTGCAGTTGGTTTGCCAGCGTATGCGAGTTGGCCGTTGATAGTTTGCTGTGATAACGATTTCATGGTCTCGACGGCTTCTTTGAATTCCTGAATAAGTAAAGTGTCAGAATATTCCATATATATCCCTTGAGCGAGCGATATTTACTCTATACGCGGGCATAATGACGAATCCCTACAAGCAAGAGTGAGTACGATGCATAGACCATAATAATACACTGATACAACGTCAGACTCACACTCGAGACAAACCCGTTCGTCTGGAAGTCCGCAATCATCTGTGTCTCCCTGGCTATCGCCCGCATCCACGGCATCGCATCATTCGACCCCACCGCTACAATGCCATCCCCGTTATCCTTGCCATTCATGCCTGCCTCAGCCTTCTTCAAGCCTGCTGCGAATTGCGCTTTGAAGGCTTTTTGCGCCGGGGTCAATTCAGTATCCGTGGGGAGACTCGCGAGGCCGCCTAAGCATGCCTCTTTGGCAACGTTCCAAGAGCCCAGATTCTAGAGAGGACCAAGATGAGTGACGCGGACACGGAGAAGCCTGCGTTCTGCGTACCTCTGCCGCTGTATTCCATCGTCCGAATGCTTTTGTGAATTTGGGATCAAGTTTAGTCGCCTATGTCGCGTCGAATGAACATTTATATCGATTTTGAGTGCAGGAAACTATCTACCTTCCTAGCATCGGCTGAAGCATCCATATACCTGTTCCGTGCAAGACATTTATTAGCCGAGCCGGATACTGAACGAAGTTGAAAGGGTTACTGGCTCTTTCATGGAAAGCCCGCAAGCAGCACGGTTCGAGTATAGAATAGCATTCTTAGGATCCTTCTGAATAGCTTCTGTGTACTTGTCGTACGCGGTGTCATAGTGGCCTTTCTGAAAAAGCGCGTTGCCCTCGAGCTTCAGCTGCTCGGCTTCTGCCGCTCTGTCATTTTCGGTTGTAATTCCAGTCATGTTCGATTGCCAACTGGGTGTGTGGGTGTATGGAGAAGAAAAACGCGTACAGTGGGGAGGGAAGAAAACAATACGAGGAGATAAGATTAGGTTTTGAACTGAGGCAATTTAAAGAATAAGTGGAGGAGTCGCTCCGAAGGAGTGGTCCATTTATGTAAACGCCGTGCCACAATAATATGTAACCGAAGCTTGCCTGAGGCTGGAGGTCGATGCCATTGCTAAAACAAATTAATCAAAGGCCCTAAGGGTCCGCCTATCTCCAGCGTACTGAAGCTATTGTACCCCAACGGAGAAATCGCAATGGAAAGATCCTGAACACGAGTTGCAACATGCTGAAAACTTCGAATACATCAGTGCATCGTGCGCGCCACTTACGCGCTGGGTCCCTTTTCGAAGCTGTGATTCGGAAAAACAGAGAAGAAGCAAGTTTAGAACGGGATACAGTAAGATAACAGAGTGCATGAGGGCTGAGATAGATGATAATAGGGCTGGAAGGCTTGAAGCTTGACGTAGGCGACTACTGCTGCTTGGGAGCATGGTGGAACTGGGAGAGGGGTAGGATGTGAGATCGCTCGAGTTACCAGTTAATTTCATGGATGGGCGTACGATGTCCCGCAGTTGCGATTGTGCATCGTTGAACTGCTTCTCTAGGTATTTAGACTGGCAGGAAAGGAATCAGCAAACGCGGGACTGGAGACGCCAGTGGTACCGACCTTCTTATTAAGGCTGGTAATATCATCGGAGAGATCCTTCTCTTGGGCTTTTAGATCCTCCTCCATGGTCTTACGAGGGACCATCATGAACCTGGTATGAGCAACGTCGACAGAGCGTCCATGAATACATTGATCACGGTTCGACGCACATCTTGCCAACACCCTTGTACATGTTGACATCGCCCTCTATCTGTCCGACTTCATCGATGGTTAGCTGCAGAATGCGGCGTTCGCGCTCCTTAGACGCTGTCTGCTGGACGGAGAGCTGGTGGGCACGCTGGGACTGGGCGGCGGTCTGTTGGATTTGGACGAGGATCTGGAGGCGACAGCTCGGTTGAGCTGGGGGTACGAGGGGACCGAATGGCAAGAACCTTTCGTAACGTATCGTCTGATAGACTAGCCATGTTGAAGAAGCGGTAGAGAGTACACGGTGAGAAGCAGTAGTTACTACTAGATAGTAGCCCTGATAGTAACTGGATCAGAATCAATACAAATGTTAGTATTCAAGTCACGCGGAGTTGCAAAATATTCGCGTCAAGTCCAACTTGTTTATTGACCAGACTTCATACTCGAACGACTGCGACTTCCAAGCCAGTCTGCACGCTTCTGACTGCTTTGTATCATTATCTCCCTGTAATTTCTCCTACAGCATGGCTTCCTTCGAGGACTACGATGAATTTGGCAACTACATCGGCGCCGACCTCGACTCCGACGATGAGGAGGAGGAAATCCAGCAGCAGAACCAGTATGCACCGCAGCCTGCCGCGGCACCGCTCGAGGGGTACGATGATGTTCCTATGCAGGAGGCGGAGGACATGGCCATGATGGAGGTCGACGGTGCGTAGCCTATGTTTGACGCTGTCTAATTTGTCCTAATGACCCCGCTTCGCTACAGAGCCTGCGCACAACGCTGTAGTCCTCCACGAGGATAAGCAGTACTACCCTTCCGCATCAGATGTATACGGTGCCGACGTGGAGACCCTTGTGCAGGAAGAAGACGCGCAACCACTCTCTGAACCCATTATTGCCCCCATCAAGGTGCGAAAATGGGCGGTGGAAGAAAAAGACATGCCAGAGACGCGGTTCGACAAAGGGTGAGTGAATTATGTTATTTTGGATCCGCAAGTAACTTATGATGTTGGAGAAACCAGGTTCTTGCTGAATATGACAGGTTTCCCGGAGATGATTCGTAATGTCGCGGTTGTAGGACACCTGCATCATGGAAAAACGGCGCTTATGGATATGCTCGTGTATGAGACGCATAAGTTAACATGGGATGCGGATAAGCCGGTGCGTAATAATCCGAAGCGAAACGCTGCTCTGGTATTGATATATTGGTGCGATAGACGCGCTATACCGACACCCATATGTTATCACGACAACGCGAAATCTCCATTAAATCCTCCCCCATGTCCCTCATCCTCTCCAACACTGCCGGAAAATCACATCTTATCCACTTTATCGACACACCCGGGCACGTCAACTTCCTCGACGAAGTGGCATCCGCTATCCGGCTAGTTGACGGTATTCTCCTGGTCGTCGACGTCGTGGAAGGGGTGAGCCAGGCCATCTGTATTTCTCCGACTCACCTCCTCACCTTGCATTGCAGCTCATGGTCGGCACAGAAACGATCCTCCGGCACGCCCTGCAAGAAGGCGTCAAAATCACCCTCGTAGTGAACAAAATCGACCGACTCATCCTCGAATTACGCATCAAGCCTGCCGACGCATACTACAAAATCAAGCACACCATCGAGGAAATCAACACTTTCATCAGGTACTGTCCCCCCTCTTTCACAGCTATACTTACCCCCTCATCCTAGTGTCTCCTAGCGCTATCAACCCCGACCCTGAGCTCCGACTGAGCCCTGAGCACGGTAACGTCGCCTTCGCAAGCACGGACATGAACTGGTGCTTCACCCTGCGGTCCTTCGCGCAGATGTACGCCGACACGTTCGGCAAGCTCGATGTGCCCGCGTTCGCGGACCGGCTGTGGGGCGACATCTACTTCAACCCCGAGACGCGCAAGTTCACGCGCAAGCAGGCGGACCCCGAGACGAACAGGACGTTCGTGCACTTCATCCTCGACCCGCTTTATAAGCTATACAGCCATGTTCTGAGCGAGGAGACGGACGAGCTAAAGGAGACACTGAGGGGATTGGGCATCCAGCTGAAGCCGGTGATGTATAAGATGGATGTGAGACCACTGTTGAAGGCCGTGCTGGACCAATTCTTTGGCCCGGCAACGGGGCTGGTCGATGTGATTGTGGAGAATATCCCATCTCCGGTGGAAGGCGCGGTTAACAAGGTAATGTATCGCATACCGCTTCAATGACCCTAGCTAACTGATGGCGGTGTAGATCGAGTCAACGTACAGTGGACCGCAAACCTCCGATTTGGTAGCTTCGATGAAGGCATGCGACCCCGAGGGCCCACTGATGATCAACATCACTAAGCTCTACCACACGACGGACGCGCAGTCTTTCCGTGCGTTTGGTCGCGTGCTGAGCGGGACGCTAAGGAAGGGGCAGGAAATCAAGGTGCTGGGAGAGGGATACTCGCCGGAGGACGAGGAGGATATGATGAAGGTGACGGTGGAGGACCTTTGGATAAGTGAAGCACGGTGCGCTTCCTGAATTTTCCCCAATAATTTCAGAGGCTGATTGTGATTTCAGATACTTCCTCCCGGCGGAAGAGATCCCCGCTGGAAATCTCGTCCTCATTGGGGGCATCGACGCCTCCATTTCCAAGACAGCCACATTAGCCGGCGTCGACGTTGACGAAGACCTGCACATCTTCCGGCCCATAAAACACATGACGCAGTCCGTGCTCAAGATCGCCATCGAGCCCATCGCGCCGTCCGAGCTGCCGAAGATGCTCTCCGGGTTGCGCAGTATCAATAAGTCGTACCCGCTCGTGTCGACAAAGGTCGAAGAGAGCGGCGAGCACGTCGTCATTGGTACCGGGGAGCTATACCTCGACTGTGTGATGCATGACCTGCGCCGCCTCTTCTCGGAGATCGAGATCAAAGTGTCGGACCCGGTGACGAAGTTCTGCGAGACGGTGCTGGAGACGAGTGCGCTGAAGTGCTATGCGGATACCCCGAACAAGAAGTGAGTTTACACTGCTCGTGGAGATATAGCACTGACGGGGGCATCGGGGGTAGGAACAAAATCACCATGATCGCCGAGCCGCTGGAGCGCGGCATCGCAGAGGACCTCGAGCGCGGGCGCGTCAACATGCGTATGACGGCGAAGGAGCGCGGGTCGTTCTTCCAGGGGAAATACCAGTGGGATCTGCTCGCGTCGCGGTCAATATGGGCATTTGGGCCTGATGAGAATGGGCCGAATATTTTATTGGACGATACGCTCCCCTCCCAGGTCGACAAGAAGCTGCTAGGGACTGTGAAGGAACATATCAGGCAGGGTTTCCAGTGGGGCGCCCGGGAAGGCCCGTTGTGCGATGAGCGTTAGTATGCCGGAATGCTCAGATGTCAGCGATACTGATCAGTGTTTTGCATTTTCCCCGTCTAGCGATGCGAAACGTCAAGTTCCGTCTGTTGGACGCGAGCCTCGCACAGGAGCCGATCTTCCGCGGGGGAGGACAAATCGTCCCCACGGCACGTCGAGTGTGCTACTCGTCGTTCCTGATGGTGAGAAACTGTTATGGCCACTATTTTCCCGCGGACTCTGACGAGCATTGTGCAGGCTACACCGCGTCTCATGGAGCCCATCTACTACGTGGAGGTGCAGGCGCCCGCAGACTGCATATCTGCGGTGTACACGGTCCTTGCGCGCCGGCGCGGGCACGTCACGCAAGACATTCCCAAGGCGGGCTCGCCGTTGTACACAGTGAAGGCACTGATACCGGTGATTGACGCGAACGGCTTCGAAACGGACCTGAGAACGGCGACGCAAGGTCAGGCGTTCTGTCTGCAGATGTTCGACCACTGGTCAATTGTACCGGGTGAGTGTTCAGTGATTCTCACGCGTAGGGTCGTGTGATGCTCAGGGAGGTTCTCTTTACAGGCGATCCCACGGACACGAGTATCAAGCTTCGGCCACTGGAGCCAGCCTCTGGGCAGGCGCTAGCGCGGGACCTTGTGTTAAAGACACGGCGAAGAAAAGGGCTGGGTGATCAGATTGCTGTGTCCAAATATTTGGACGATGAGTTTGTGGTGCGTGTCATTTCTGTGCTTACGTGTCTCTTGCGGGTTAATATAATTTGTGGTGTAGCTTGCGCTCTCTGCGTCTGGGCATGCGGACCTGCTGGGATGAGGGGGAGTACATATCGTTGTAAATAGTAGTTATGCTAGTTTGAACGAGCTCTGGACGCGCTTTTAGCGACTTTTGCGTGTACACGTGAGTGTGGGAACGGTATTTACCAGAAGAATGCCACGTATGCATGTGCGGGGAACAGACGTATTTAGGATCGCGCTAAAGCAGTAACGCAGAATTTACAGCTCATCACCCTCGTTCCCTTTCTTTACTGTCCACGGTCCTTCGTACCACCATGCGAAGCGTAGCGCTCTCTGTTCTCGCCCTCGCCGCTACTGGCGCGTTGGCACAAACAGACGACACCCCCAAGCCCACTTTTACTGCAAGTTTTCCCGGCATTGCTGCGCTTCTGACTTGTAGCTCACCTTCTCACACATCTAGCCCACCACAATCAAGGCCCCTTTCATCGAACAATTCACCGAAGACTGGACTGAGCGATGGACGCCCTCCGAGGCGACCAAGAAGACGCCCGTCGGCGGTGAGACTTTCAGCTACGTCGGCCAGTGGGCGGTCGAGGACCCCTCTATTTCCGTCGTCGAGGGTGACAAGGGTCTCGTGGCTAAGAGCAAGGCGGCCCACCATGCCATTTCCGCACCCTTCGCGAAGCCCATTGACTTCAAGACCCAGCCTCTCGTCGTCCAATACGAAGTGAAATACCAGAAAGGCGGTAACTGCGGTGGTGGCTACGTCAAGCTTCTGGAAGACGGCTTCCAGACCAGCGGCAAGGAGTTCTCCGACACCACCCCATGGGTCGTCATGTTCGGCCCTGACTTGACTTGCCCCGGAACCAAGGTGCGACGAGTTCCTTTGTCATGAAACATAACTGTGGGCTTACTTTCGTACTACTCCCTCAGGTTCACTTCATTTTCCGCCACAAGTCTCCCAAGACTGGCGAGACCGAGGAGAAGCACCTTAAGCTTCCTCCCAGGCCCACCATTGAGAAACTCACCAACCTCTATACTCTCATTGTTCAGTGAGTGTCTTGTATTTCTGCATCTTTGTTCTTTGTTTCACACGCGATTTAGCCCTAATAACACTTATAATGTTCTCGTCAACGGCGAGAGCGAGAAGACCGGCAGCCTCCTAGAAGACTTCGAGCCTGCCGTGAACCCTCCCAAGGAGATTGACGACCCCAAGGACTCAAAGCCCGAAGACTGGGTTGACGCCGCCAAGATTGAGGATCCTGAGGCTACCAAGGTCTGACTTTTCCCTTACAAATCTGTCCGCAATCGGATTTGAAACCTGACCTGTTCTATTTTTAGCCTGCGGATTGGGATGAGGACGCACCTTACGAGATCCCCGACGAGGATGCCGTTAAGCCTGAAGGCTGGCTGGACGACGAGCCCTTGACTATCCCTGACCCTGGTATGTACTTCCTGCATGATATCAAGCATGGTTCGCGTCTGACTAGGCTGTTCCAGATGCTCAGAAGCCCGAGGAATGGGACGATGAGGAAGATGGTGACTGGATCGCGCCCACTGTTGCCAACCCTAAGTGCGCTGAGGCCCCTGGCTGTGGTGAATGGAAACGGTTTGTCAAACGCATTCCTATTTGTTGTCGAGCGTGTGCTGACGAGCTTGTTTGACAGCCCCTTCAAGGCCAACCCTGCCTACAAGGGCAAGTGGTTCGCTCCCATGATCGACAACCCCGCCTACAAGGGCGAGTGGGCACCCCGCAAGATCCCCAACCCCGACTTCTTCGAGGACCTTACCCCCATCAAGTCCCTTTCTAAGATCGTACGTCTTTTTCTCTCCTTCCCAGCACCAATCCTAACATCCTATCCTAGGGAGGCGTCGGCATCGAGCTCTGGACTATGACTGAGGACATCCTCTTCGATAACTTGTACGTCGGCCACTCCGTCGAGGACGCCAAGAAGCTCGCCGAGGAGACCTTCGAGGTCAAGAAGCCCCTTGAGGTCGCCGCGGACAAGCCCCCCGTATCTGAGGATGACGATGAGGAGACCCCGTCATGGAAGGAAGACCCCGTCGCGTTCATCCGTGCCAAGGTCTTCGCATTCGTCGAGGCCGCCAAGGTTGACCCCGTGCAGGCGTTCAAGACCCAGCCTGAGACTGGCGCTGCCCTTGCCGGCGCTGTGTTCACACTCTTCGGCATGCTCGGTGCGCTCTTTGGCCTCATTGGTGGTGCGCAGAAGCCTATTGTTACTAAGGTTCATTACTTCTTTTATCGCTACCTAAGTGCGCATGTTAATGTGTTTTCATCTTACAGTCCTCGAAGAAGACCGATGCCCCCACCGCGGACGACAAGAAGAAGACCGATACCACACCCGTGGCACCCGCCGGCGACGAAAAGAAGGACGAGAGCGGCCTCAAGAAGCGCACCGTCAAATAGTCGAGCCCAAAATAAGGATATACTTATGTATTGTACGGGGAAGAAGGGAGCGGGCAATGAATAGGTTGTTGCGGTGTTTACCCCCAATAGTATCGGACTCTTAGCTAGTTAGTTACAACTACTTACAGTGGTAGTTATTTGGGTGCCCTTTTGGACTTTCTGGGTGGGAGTCCGTAGGGTTGTGTAACCTGTTACTTACATAAAAGCACGGCAATGCATTCCTTTACAAATTTGTGTGAGTGTTTGAAACATCTCAACCCAAACTAATGCAAAAATAAGATCTATTGAATAGGAGGCGAAATTGTCTCGAGAAAGCGAGCGGTGTATCTATATTTAGACAAACGGCCTTGGTCTTAAATATGTACGTTCGAGCTGTTTTTCTCTTTCATGAAACCTTTACCTCCTTCGACCCAACCAACCTATTCACATCCCAAACCAGCAAAGAATCGCTTGCTAATATTTACCAACGTATTAAGTGATCAAGGATGGATGCAGGAGCCCGAAATGTTGAAGTACGCGATCATAAAGGGACTATACTGGCTGGTGAGCTGAATTTTAGGGAGCTTCTGCATTGCTCTACATTTGATGCGTGTATTTTCTGCATACAGGGTTCTGCCAGTATGGACAAGTCGATTGGGATTTGTTTCAAGGCTGCCTGAAGAAGATCATTGTGGGTAACGAGCCGTATGTCCTGATCAAAGAATGGGATAGAGAACATGAGTCTCGCGGACCTCAGGTTCCTTCTGAGAACACAAGGGCTTAGTGTATAGATTCTCTTCAAAGAAAGTAGGTCTATTATCAGCTTGCTCTTTCAATTGAGATCTGAGTAGTTATTTAGATGGGGAGCCATTAGACGTTCAGTCGGCGGGGCGCTCTCGCATTCACCATCTTTTTCCCGCTAATACGGCAACAAAAGTATGGGTATTATCCACTGCATATATCACTCACCTATTTAACTAAAATAAAAGTCCGAATACTACTATAGACGAGCCCAAGCACGAGACCCTTCTCCCTTGCTACTGGAGACAAGGCTGTATGCGATCGTTATACGCAGTTCCAGGTCTCCCACATATCTCCCGTTGGCTATGATCAAGAGGTACAGTTTCAGTGGCACTTTTGTCCGTCGACAAAAACTTAAATCTGTTTCAGCGGCTCGACAAGAGATTTGCGTCCAAGATAACCGATCCTGCCCCTATTGAAGAATTGAGTGGTCCGACTGAAATCGAATCGGTTCAAAACACCTTGATGCTGCGTGCGGATCTTCGCTATGGCCGGGATGGTCATGAATTTGAGGTTAACCTTGATGTAAGGCGATCAATTTCTGCTTGGTCAGTAAAGCTAACGTGTGTTTTTCAGGACAACTACAGGATTATTCCCCCCTTTGCAGGATTCGATAACGTTGCAGGGAAGCACCTGAAATTGGATCATATCACTGACTAGCGGCTCCATCCTTTAGATGTTTTGTTTCATGATCATTTTGAGCAAGGTGTACTGCAGCATATATAGGGCACAGGGGAACCTTGGTGGAATTATGAGGCCGCTATGGATGCCGACCTGTGAGATGAAGCCTTCTGGGGAGGTGAATACGGTATAGCACACTTGAATTTAAGATTAAGAACCGACTGCATGCTCTGCGAGTGTAGCGACAAGGATTTTTTTTCCCCTTATAGCGAGGTGATTTGTGCCTCACGTGTATGTCCATAACGCGCATGTTCATCTGAGGAGATAGTTTAATGCGGTGAGTTGGTCGGGACCATGATTGAGCTCTTTTTGTGGTTTCCACGTCCTGACTTGAAAGAATTTATTTGCTGCGATCACCATGTCTTGTGAAGGAACCAACCTACTCCTTCAGCAGAGGCGATATCGAAGTTTATGGTCTGAGCGTCCCCGATTCTCCTGCAGATTGAAGGCTATTATAGCCTACAGTTAAATTAGTATGATCGTTTCCAGATGCTCGAGCTGAAATTTGCTTTCTATCATTGCACAAAAACTAATTGACTAATGTTTCAAGACGATGTAAATGACCTGCCAGGAGAATGTTCTTATCCTAAGTCTCCGCGAGGCGTTTTAAATAAACGATGCTCTATGAACAGTAAGAAGTCTTTCTTCAGCCCACTCTATGAGTAACTCATCGCAAGTTTGCTGATGAGGCTTGATACCCTACGCTGCAACCGAAGATCCCTCCAGCTTCGCTGATGCGACCGCGCTACTCAAGGCAGGTAACCCTTGTTTTATTACAGCTCTATAGGTACCAGGAGCCGGCGACTTTGCAAGCAAGTTGAGGATTCTCTCAAACGGATAGTTGATGTAAATAGTCGGATCTGGGAGTTACCAGTTAGAGATATTGATCGAGAGGTACAATGAGGAGGACTGGTGCACCGTCGATTTTCTGCCAAACCTCCAGTAAAGCCAGCACCAGTGCATCGGTAAGCTCGGGCGTCAGCCATTTGCCTTTGTCGATTTTTATCACGGCAGAAATCGCGTCGAGAACAAGAAGCTTAGAACAGAGGGACTCGTCTGAAGTGATCATTAGTAGTACGAGTCCAAGGTCCTTGATGATCCTTGGTGCGAACGAAATTAAGGTGAAGTCGCGTAGATTCTTGCAGAAGCTACGGCGATACCTTAGTAATGAAAATTTCAAATCACATCTTCTCAACGCCTACTTGTCCACGGCCTTCGCCAAACAGATTTTGACCAATACTCTAGCTTCGCTGGTTTCAATGATTTTAGTCGACACCAATAGATAATATTTCTGGAACCGTTCAGAAAACAGCTCTACAAATTGACTGGCAAAGATGAAACCTCTTCCTTGGAGGAAGGGAAATTCTACCAGATCGCTTTATATTAGTTGCGCGTAGTCGAGATCACAATATAAACTGTACCTGAAAGAGTAAGGATCTGAGGAATGACCTTGATCAACAGATATTCGATATCGATCGGTTTGCTTGGCCCCGAAGTTTTTTCGTTCATCATGAAGTCACGGACGGCGAAACGTTCAGAACCGATAACTGCAAGGACAGCCTCAAATGGCTTCCACCTGTTGCGTATTAAGTCGTCGTTGAGATAATATTTATTCCACCAAACTCACCAGTCTATCTTGCCAGCTTCACGTGCCTGCTGGGAATCCTGAATAACTTGTTGAATCGCTGACTGGAAGATGATGCCCATCGATTGCGCTCGTAGGCGGACAGTCAATCGCTATGAAGAGAAGAAATTTAAAATTTTATAAATGTAAAGATATGAGGTTAGTAGCACGCACTTCAAACATATGAAACCCGGCAACTCTAACATTGGGACCATCATCCTGTGTAAAAATTTTATCCTGGACAAAAGCACTGGGATTATGGGTCCAAGTATTTTCCTGCAAAGAAGTAAATATGGGTGACCTTCAGGTAAGAGATCCGATGTACGTACATCCCCATAAGTCATTTGCATGAAGTTGCACGTCGTTGATACCAGTGCCGACAGGTTTGCCTCATTGTACCACTCCTTCCCTTTACCACCCCGAGTTTCATCAGCTAAGAAAGAAAATATGGCACATATGGGCAGAGGTAGGGCATTGTTCTCATCCTCGGAACTGGGTGGTGCGGAATCCACCGCTGAGATATAATAATGGGCAAAGGCCGGGTAGAGGGCACGAAGATGACTGAGAGATATGTTAAGAAAGTCATGTAGATAGGGTAGGGCTTGAGGGAAGATGCGGAAGACGGTGTTTAAGGTCTGCATACGTGGTCAATAATGAATCCATATCCATGAGCTTATGAACGTAGTGACATACCATGAACAATTCTGTCCGGATAGTGAGGCCATCCAAATTTGAGGCTGATACGTCTTGGAGGGGGTCGATAGTTAGGAGGATTTTGAATGCCTCTAGTGAGACAGGAAGGGCGGAGGCACTGATGTCCTTAACCACTTCCTTATTGGATTTAGACAGTGCGTAGGCAGGAGCGAAAGACAAAGGCGGTGCGAGCCCGTGTCGGAAGGGAATGAGTCTGTAATGCACTATGTCAATGTATGCTTGGCATAAGCCTCTCAACAGACAGACCTCTGTTGAAGATAGGATGTTCAAGAGCACAGGGAGAAGCTGAGAAAGGACAGGAAGAACTTCAGAATGTGCCCAGTGATTGGTGGACTTCATGAATTCAGTGAAGAACTGCATAACGCTATGCACGGATTCAGGAGGTCCTGACGAGAGGAGGTCGATGATGAAGTTAAATAGGCTCGGGCATGCATTTGGCCTGCCACCGAGGAACGTTATTGAACATAGATTGTCTAACTATTGTCATCATCAGAACTTAGGCGGACTTCGCTTGTATCGATTTTGGCTTTGTACTTATACAGAGCAACCTGACTTTTCGATCTCTATCCGACAGACCCTGGTATATTGCCTGCATGATCTGTGTTCTCACCTAGAGAATATGTCATTTGGACTATAAATCGACACGCGCGAGATGGTGCACACTACCTCATCTGATAGTTCCGAGCTTAAATTATGAGACGAAACAGAGCCTACTAGTAGCGACAAACTTTCTTGTAAGCATTTTGCAAGGATTTCCTTCGCCGCGTAAGAACAGAGAGCACGAATATCAGACTACGAGCTAGTGTGTTCAATGAGGGATATATTACTCATCTGGAGTTGCAACAAGATGTCCGCATCCTGCGCAAGGATGAACTGAGATAAAGACAAGATTGAAGCGGCTACACGTGTCACAAATGGTATCAGTCATAAGAGAACACTTCAGCAAGGTGTGGGCATGGCTGTACACTTACATGGGGATGATGCAAAGTACTCTTCTAACTTGAGTTCACCAGAGATTCTTGTGCTTTCGTCGGAGCTGAGGATTGCAGTGAGACATTCAGCGACTTGTGTGGTAGATGCCATGGTGGAACAGTTCTATGTCTGTCCCATCCTGGCCATCCCCACCCTTTAGGATCCAAATTGGGAAGGTACTAATGAGAGGATGGGGATGAGACGGGCTCAGGGCTCTAACGAACTCGAAGTTGAACCACAAATGCTTTCGCGTCCTCGTGCAAGACGCGTTGTTATAACTTGTTTGCAACATGTTGCATGATGGTCCACCGCGTCGGTTATTACAGTAAGTAACCTGATAAGTACTGTGCTCAATCCTAGGGCAACCCAAACGATATGGAAGATATAAAGATGTTATTCTTCTAGGTCAGTTTGTTTCCTTCGTCTTAATGTACATACGTGTCTGAAGATGGGCTTGATAATCCAACAAAAGGTCACCTCCAAATTAGACTCGGTGTTGGAAGAGATAAACTACTAAGGCATCCAATGTTGGTGCATGAAGATCAAAATAAGAATGCTAAGATCATATCGCCTTCGAATGTGCTGGATTTCTGGAGAAATTTCGTGGATTTTTGATCAAGAGAGTGAAGAGAGCGACGAGATTGAGAGGCCAAAAAAGTTTGCTTAAGCGCTCATGTGAATGGTTCAGCATAAGGGATGTCTGAAATCCTTCATGGCATTAGAGTCCTTGATCACACCGAGTAACCAGTCGAGTTCGATCCTTCTAGATGTAAAATTCCGTTCTATCGTTGCAAAAATGCAAACTAACCGATTTTTCAAGTTGGTAAAAAATGAAATGTCTGGAGATTTCCTAGTTCCGTATCTGCAAGACATAAGTGAGACGTTCGAATGAAGTGGATAGAATCCTTCCTTGAGCCTGCTATCTGGGATGAGCTGCATCCTAGGGTGCAACCAAATATTCTTCCAGCCTCATCAAAGTGATAGCGCTACTCAACAAGGGCAATCCCAGCTCTGTTGCAGGCCTGTAGATGCCAGGAAATGGCAAGTCTGCGAGCATATTGAGTACATTTGTCAGCGCGTCATTCAAAATAGGATCCGGGAGTTCTCATTAGACAATGCTGACACAAAGATGCAACAAGGAAAATAGAGCACCTTCATTATTTTTATGCCACACTTTCATTACCACAAGCACCACAGAGTCAGTCAGTTCGGTTGTCAACCATTGGCCTAGTTCGATTTTGGCCACCAAAAAAATCACGAGAACAAGTAGTTATTTGGTTTGAAGGACGATGGCAAACTGATCGAGTGACTTGCGGTGACTAAGATCGATCCTCGTTGAGTAGCCGGCCGAATTCCTTTCTTCAGTTCATGCAAGCGCGTTGGCTGGAGGCCACTGCAAAACCATTCCAATCTCTTAGAACTGCGTTCGTTAGCATGTCTCGCCGTTCCCATTCTGCATCTCCCTCTCCAAGAGCCCCCAAACGTACAAAGATTGACCATCTGACCCCGGAAGACTTCAAGAATGGCGTCTTCCTAGCACCCATGGTACGCTCGGGTGCTCGTAAGTCGCTATAAACCGAAGTATTTCATGAAAAACAACTTATAATTAATCCCCTAGTCCCCACCCGACTTATGGCTTTAAAATACGGTGCCACTCTGGTATGGGGTCCTGAAATGGTCGACAAGGCCATCCTACATTCTACGCGAGAGGTCGATCGTGAGTTGCATGAACATCCAATGAATATGATATTCATTTTGATATGTAAAAAATTTCCAGCTGTAACAGGTGTCATCTCATACAACGGCGTCTCCCGCGCCATATTCACCACACATCCCGTCGAGAAACCTTACCTTATCTACCAAATCGGCTCTTCGGACCCAGAGTTAGCAGTGCAAGCCGCGAAAACAGTCATGCATGACGTCTCCGGCGTCGACCTTAATTGCGGATGTCCAAAGCCCTTCTCCACGCACGCCGGTATGGGTGCGGCCCTGCTCACCAACCCAGACCTCCTCTGCTCCATCCTGGCGGCTCTGCGTGAGGCGATGCCACCAGAAATCACGGTGACGGCGAAGATCCGTTTGCTCCCTTCTCAGGAGGATACGCTGAAGCTCGTGGAACGGATTGTGAACACTGGTATTAGTGCGCTGACAGTGCATTGCCGGACAAGGAACATGCGAGAGAAGGACCGGGCCGTGATCGAGAGGCTGAGGGAGATTGTCGAGTTTGTGGAGAGGATGGGGAAGGGGATTGCGGTAATTGAGAACGGGGACTGTTTGTCATGGGAGGACGCGAAGAGAGTAAGAGAGGCTACAGGTGACTATCAATTCACGGATGCAAAGTGCTGCGAGTCCAGCTAACGTTCTCGTAGGTGCTCATTCCGTGATGATTGCCCGCGGAGCGGAGTCCAACCCATCCTGTTTCTCTTCCACGCCTCTCAAAGACGTGGAAAAGACTCTTGTCCCAGCATACCTCCGCCTGGTACGTTTTCTCCCACTATTTCCGTCTTGCTAGCCACACCTCACAATTACTTCAGAGCAAATACCTCGGCAACCACTGGGGTCTCACCAAATTCTGCGTTGCCCAGTTCAAAGCGCCCCGTATAACAGTCAAGAAACCCGACCTGACCGTGCTGCGGCAAGCCCTCTCGCAGTCGAAGGATTACGATGGTCTCACTGCGACTGTGGGCGAGTGGACGGGGGAGGACGAGATGCGCGAGATCGTGAAAGCCATCAGGGAGAGACCGCCGAGGGAGCATAGGATGATCATCCCAGCTATGACTGCTATTGAGGAGGCTGAAGCTCCTTCAGAGACTGTTGGTGTCAATGGTTCGAAAGAGGGTGCAACTATAACTCCAGAGGGCACGCAAAACCCTGAGCCACCTGGGTCTGGTGCGCCTTTCCTGCCTAATGATCTTTCCAGACTCGTGCCCCCTCCAATGGATGGTACAGTGACGCCGACGCCGACGCCTGGCGTGGCAATCATTTAGTCTAGTCATATACACCACGTACATACAACCAATAGGATATCCCACTCGAGATAGAGTCTGGAATCAAGTCTTGCAAGTTGCGGGAATGCCAGGAAATCAAGAAGCAAGACTTGTCATTTGAGATATGTAGATAAAAAAGTAACGATACAAAGATGAGCTTCTATGACCCATAATACTACAGATTTCCGCCATGTGATGTTGCCGGTGTTGTAAGTGTACGCAAGCTGACGGAGAGATGAAAACAGAAGCGCGAATAGGGCGATACAATGCAAAGGGGGATACAAATATGTAATAGCAAAATGAAATCAATAGAAGAGAGAAGAGAGAAGAGTGATGTCTATGGAATACTGATACAAATGCAGGAAAAAAAAAGAACCAAGGCATCCTGGAGGAGGAAGTACCAGGAAATAAGGCGTAAAAGCAAGTCTGCGATGTATCAAATGAGCCGCCGAAGTCAGTGGTAGGAGAAGAGATGCCTATACGATTTCGGATGACGTTCTTACTGTGGACGCATCGTAGCAAGCAGAAGTTTTATACGTTCTTCGTTCGACACAGAAGGGGTAGAACGGCGCGCTGGTAGGATATTGGACGAGCGATTGGCGGATAGAGGTTCTCGGGGCACTTTTGACAACGTCGAAGAGAAGTAGGTAGGTTGCACCGGTTTTGGGGAGAGGCAAGCTGGTGGCCTGGTGGAGAGCACGGGCAGGCGTGAAATAAGAATATAGGAATCCGCTGGACGTGTAGGTAGACCATGCGCTGGGACGATTGAGGTTCGTGTTGTCGCTGAGGATGAAGAGGTCGTCAGTTTGTCTGATGCTCAAATTGAGGCGGAGATGTCCTGCTCAGGCTTTGAGGATGTGGGAATGGGGGCCGGTGTCGGAGGGGCGAGGCGCCCAGATGGAAGCGGCAGTGCCAAGTTCAGGTTTCGCGGCTGTTGGAGCAGGAGTCGGGCGAGCGGGAATAGGGCACACTCGAGTCTGTTCCTTCGGGGCCAATACAGACGCAGCGGTGCCAAGTTCCGGTGGAATGGCTGCGGAGGAAGGTGTCGCACGAATGGGAATGGAGGACGGTTTCTGCTCCTTCGATGCCCATATAGAGGATGCGATCCCAACAGGAGATGCGACTTCGTGGTTCGGTGCGGGCGTTGGGCGGACAGGAACGGACGTCGTTGCACGAGGAGCCCAGATGGATGCAGAGGTCCCGGCTTCAGGACATGCGACTTCGGAGGTGGCGGGCCTTGCGCGAATAGGGATGGACGATGCTCCTCGTTCTCGTGGAGCCCAGATGGATGCGGACATATCAACTTCGGGCTGTGCAGGCTCGGGGGTGGAGGTAAGTATCGAGCAGGTAGGAACGGACGTCGTCTCCCGAGGAGCCCAAATAGATGCACCGATCCCGACTTCAGGAACCGCGGGCGTGAAAGTGGGAGCAGGAACAGGAGAAACGGGTATGGATGGTACTTCGGGTTCTCGAGGAGCCCATATAGACGTGGAGATGCAAGCTTCGGGACGAATAATAGCTTCTGCCGCTACGAGCCGAGTAGGACGGAGAGCTGGAAGGGCTGTCGGGAGCGTGAGGTCTTCAGGAGCCGGAGTCATACTCAATAGTGCCTTCTGAAGGGTAACAAGAAGATAAGTACACGAATCAACAACTTCGCAGAAACAGAAGGACTCACAAGTTGCCCGTGCTGTTTCTCAGCAGTCACACCTTCGACCCTCTGGTCGTCTTCAAACTTGATATCCTAAAGCAATCCATGAGCGCCATGCATACATATCGAATAAAAACAGGACATACCACATCACCACCACCTTCAAGATCCCTCGCCTTCCTGCGATTCCGTCCCGCTCTGGGGCCCCGCCTGTTCTTCTTGTAGGGGATCATGATCGGAATGGCAGATGGCAGCGGATCCTTGATGGCGAGTTGGCGTAAGAGGCGCTTGGCTTTGGGCTGGGAAAAACTCGTGCATCAGTATGGGGAAGACAGTTGAAGCAAAAGGATGAATTTACGATGGCATCGCCCTGGTACTTCTGTGGGTCTTCAGCCGGATAGGGATCTTCCTGTTTAGTGCTTGATTCAGGCAAGGAGCTTGCATCTTCAGAGACTGCAGCGACGGGAGCGACGTAAGTGGTGGCTTCCTCAACGTCTGGGAGGGGTTTGTCGACAAAGGCAATCTCGGGCTCGTCCAAGACAAGGATTCCTTCGAGAAGGAGAGAAATGGACTCGGCGTCGGCAGGGATGGGCGCATCGATAATGATAGATTCCTCGGCAGCCAAGGTAGTATCCTCGTCAGTGTGGACAATGGCAACGGTCTCGTATTCGATCGTCGCTTCTTCCACGGCGGAAATTACCGACTCTTCGAGGGCGATGGACTCAGAAACGGTCGGCTCTTCCATTGCAGAGACAGATTCTTCATCAGCGTCGACAGGCTCCGCGGCGACCGCAGCTTCTTCTTCAACAGTGGCAATGATGTCCTCATGGACGGAGACGGGCTTGGAGTCTGCGGCAGAGATGGCCTCAGAATCAGCGGGGATGAGTTCCACCTCGATGAGGACCGTTTCTTCTTCAATGGGAATCGGCTCCTCAAAGCCATTGAAATCTTCCGGAGCGATGATGACCTCCTCGTCATTGGGGATGAGCTTGTTGCTAGCTGGAACGAGCGCGTCGGCGGCGGGAATGGGCTCATCTTTGTGGGGAAGCGGTTCCTCGGCAGCAGGAAGGGGCTCTTCGTGAGTGAGAGTAAATTCGTCTTCAACTAGAAGAGGCTCAAGAACGATGGTGGCGCAGGTGATTTCCTTAACAATGGCAGGTTCCTCAGCGGTAGCGATAGGCTCGTCGACGACAGCAGGGGTGGGCTCGTCCAAGGCAGCAAATTCTTCGATAATGACAATAGACTCCTCAACAACAGGGTCCTCGATGCCAGCGTCTTGAACTTCCCCCAAGATCACAGCAGGTATAGACAGGAACTCTTCATCCTTAACTTGAATTGGTTGTTCGACAGCAAAGACGGGCCCCTCCTGGCCGGCAGGAACACCAAGCTCATCCAAGGTAGCAACTACTTC
>JASFDF010000076.1:0-80535 GCA_036937115.1 Nidularia sp. FH-822889
AACTAAACCAGACTCTTTAACTAGACGATGGGATGTCTACCCTAAAGGGGGGAATAACAACTATGCTAAAGTGAATCCACACAATTTCTGCCCGGTGTTTACACAAGAACAGCTTTCTGCTTCTCTATGCGCCACTCATTTCATAGGTCCAACTCTCTGTGCATCTATAGTAATGGACATAGAACAACTTCACAACAATATCATTTCTGCTCTTCCTTCCAACCCTGTTTCTGCTGCACACATCACAGCACCTGAAGGCCATTGGTCACTTTCCGCCAATGGTTTCCCGTGCCTTGACAACAGAATCTACATTCACACTTCTGACAATCTCTGCCTTTGAATCCTTCAATATAAGCATGACCACATTCTTTCTGGTCACCTTGGTCAGAACAAAACCCTCGAACTTATCTGACAGGAATACACCTGGCCAGGTCTCTGCACTTTCATCAAAGACTATTGTAAATCTTGTGTTACTTGCATGTGCTCGAAACCCCAATGTCACAAACCATATGGATTGCTCAAACAACTTCTGATACCTGAATGCCCATGGAATTTAATCTCTATGGACTTCATTGAGAAGCTTCTGCCATCCAGTAGTTACAATGCTATTTTGGTAGTCGTTGACCGACTCTCTAATCAAAGTATTTTCATTCCGACACATGACACAGTCACTTCTGCCGATTCAGCACAGCTCTTTGTTATGCATGTGTTTTCTAAACACAGCATACCAGAGCATGTTACTTCCGACAGAGGTTCCGAATTTGTTTCCCACTTCTTCTGCTCACTTGGTAAGGCTCTTGACATGCACCTACACTTTACTTCTGGTTACCATCCAGAAGGTGACAGACAGACAGAACAAACTAATCAGACACTCAAACAATACATTTGGGTCTACTGTAACTACCAGCAAGACAACTGGTCAGAACTTCTTCTGCTCGCAGAATTTGCCTATAACAATGCACCTTCTGCCATGACTGGAATTTCTCCTTTCTTCACCAATAAGGGTTACCACCCTAATATTACCATTCATCCTGAACACAACCTTGCTTCTGCCTGTGCCCGTGAATTTGTAGTCAATCTTGACAAATTACATTCGATGCTCAAGACTGCAATAGCAGAAGCTCAACTCTGCTATCAAAGTTCTGCCGACTCATGCCAACAACTTCTGCCCACTTTCTGCATAGGTCAATGAGTATTTGTCAAAGCACAATTCTTCTGCACTACTTGACCTTCAAAGAAACTATCAGAAAAATATCTGGGCCCTTACAAGATCATAGCAAAAGCAGGTACCCATTCATTCACTTTACGACTTCCAGATGCTATGCATGCTGTCCACCCAGTTTTCCATGTCTCAATGCTAGAACCAGCCACAACTAACACTATTCTGAATCATATTGAACTGCCACCTCCACCAGTCCATATTGATGGAGAACCAGAATACGAAATCAGTGAAATTGTTGACTCCAAATCGACAAACGCCATATTTGCAAACTTCAATACAAAGTACATTGGCTAGGCTATGAAGACACCGACAAGGAATACACTTGGCTTCCTGCCACTGAACTGGAACACTCAGCAGAACTCATTTCCGACTTTCACACTGCATATCCAAGCAAACCTGGACTCCTAACAACCTTATAGACATTTTATGATCTTCCAACTTTTCTGCTATTTCTGCTTATTTTCCAACTTTTCTTATCACACTAGTATATCCCGATTTCAAGAACTTTTTATTTACAAACAAGAAAGCCAAAAAGATTACAAAAAAATTACTATATACAAATGTTCCATTTTTACTGCAGAGTCTGCAACTCCTCTGCAGGCTCTACTGCTGATCCCTCCACCTCCATTTCAACATCTTCTGGTGTTCCTGCCTGCCCCTCTACCACCTCTTCCACTCCCTTCTTGGTCTTTGACCTCTTTTTCGCCTCCCTTCCAACCTCCAACGGCACCCCTGTGCCTGCATATGACCCTGACCCCTGTCCCTCCTGCCCAGTCTCCACCGCACTGTTGGACTCTTCTTCTGACAACCTGTTCTCCATCCAATAGGCCCTCTGCTTCTGCAACTCCCTTTCCATCCTCTTCCTCGACCCCTTTGACCCTTCCCATAGCGGCAAGTGCTGCCACTGCATCAGCTTGATGCTTGCTGCAAGTGCTTCTGCCTCTGCCAAAACCTCTGCATACCCCCTGTCTGGCTTTTCCACCAGCTTCTCCAGGACCAGGCAGGTCTTCCGCCCCTCCTCTGCTATCCCCCTCTTCAACAAGGCGACCTTGTCCACCAATCGCTCAATGGCAACCACCATGCAATTGCCAATGGTGTCTCTGCCACTTGCCTTCTGTGCCTTCTTCCATGCAGGCACCTCCACCTCCAACTCCTCTGCTACCACCTCTGTCTCCTCTGCCTCCTTGCTCTCATTGCATGCACATTTCTTGCTGCCCATTCTTTGCGATGGCTTTGCCCTGACCTCTCTGCAGGGCTTCTTTGCTGTCTTGCAGGTGCAACACAGTTTCTTTCCACTAAAGAACTCATTAGCAAGATAATTGAAATAAAAAAGAGGACTTATGGCTCCTCCTTGCATTCCAAATCCTTGGCAGTGCACTGCCAGCACTTGTGCAACGCCGACCATGGTGCACCCTTGTTATTGCCGGTTTCTGCTGCCACTGCCTTGCTCAAACTCCCCGCCTTGCCCTTGCCTTTTGCCTTGGCATTGGCTTCTGCGGCCTTCTTCACTGCCCTTTCTGCCTCTTCTGCTGCCTGTTGCAATTCTTCCACCTGTGCTGCATGAGCCAAACATTCTGCTTCACATTGCTCTTCTTCTTCCAAGTGGCAAACCTCCTCCTCCACTTCGCGTTTTTTGTGCTCGATTTCCGCTTGTCGCGCTTTGATTGATGTGGAGGCTTGGGAGGTAGATGCAGGCATGTTGTTGTTTTCCCACCTGTCTCCATTCATCGTTAAATGCCGAACTATTGTTTTTATTATTTGATGCTCATGATACAATTACTGTCTCTATGAACACTTCTGCTCAGTTATGCTTCTGCTCTTGTTTCTGCTACTTTTATTATGTGTCAAGAACTCTTATTATCCTCATATCCATAGTATTGCTACTTCTGCTTTTATGATTACAATTAGCATTACTTGTATTTAAGTAGTTCACTTCTGTACTCTAGTACTCAATTCAAATATTGACTACGATCACCTCTAGTCTCTTGAATTCACTTCTGACCCTCTGACCCCTTCCGACTTGACTTCTAGTTGACTTACCTCGACTAGTCTTACCTTGCTCTCGACACTAGACTTGACTCTAGTTGTCAATATATTGTTCACCCCTGACATGCTTTCTGACCTTGGTAATTATCTTCTGCTGTGTGAACCACTTGACTAAATTAGAACCCACGAGAACTGGAAGGGTGCAGCACATAAGCTGAAGCTAATGGTTCTTATCTCTAGTGTTACAGTCGGAAATCCTTCTGACAATACTTCCAACATTTTCTGACATAGTGCTATCATTACCTACGAACTCTAGTCCCCAGTTTTCCCCTTTGGAATCGAGATCTGACATTTCCACTTTACTTACCAGTATATGGAACTCTATTTTACTTTAGGTTATGGGCCCTGGGAACTGCTGAGTCATGCCACATCACCACTGCATTTGAAGTTCCTCAATTTCAAGACTTCAGAGACATGACACACACTGTGCACCCCAGATTTTGCAACAGCACAACTGTACCAGGATTTTCCAGTACTGGTCTAGGCTACAACCTTGAGTGCTATGTCACTACACCTACCACTTCAAGTGTTTTGCCCACTGTTGCACCTTTCCCCCTCTTTCTCAGCATTTGACATCACAATTTTTTGTTCCCACAGTCCTTTCTCAAGCATGCTCATCATTTTTAAGCTCCCACACTCCCTTTTTGACATCTCCTGCCTCTCTGCCACACTTCTGCTACCTCCAAAATCACCCTCTGCCAAACAACATGGTCACATGACCTCATTTGCACTGAAATTGTCACTCCTTCACTATGTCTACCACTACTTCGGATACTACCCATTCCTCTGATTATTGTCATGTCGAGAAACTTATCTATAGGAATTATCATTCCTGGTCACTCCTTGCACAGGCTGAACTCATGAACACTGGTGTCTGGCACCTCTGTACTGGTAAGGAAATCATTTAACCTTGTCCAGATGCACCAAAACATGTATGCTTGGTTACTGGACCTGGAACTACTGGATCTGATAGTCAGGCTTCTGGGCCTACAACATGTCAGGAACATATTTCAGATAAGGAATACAACTAGCTAATGCATGAGTACAAAGGGGACATTTGCCAGTATATTGAGTATATTCATTGTAATGACAAAGCTGTTGGGACTATTGCCCTAATGGTTGAGCAAGATCAGCTCTGGCATTTTGAGGGTCTCACTTCTGCCAAAGATGTCTGGAAAGCACTACATACAGCTCATGCTCATGTGCATACTAGACTTACTGCCTTCTACACAAAGATCAGCATGCTGGAGAAGAAGTATTCTGAGGGTGAGGATATGCATGCCCACCTTTCATTCCTACAGATGGAGAATTGCAAACTTGCATCCAAGAGTTTTGATGACAAATTCCTTGCCCAACTCATGCTTATGTTCCTTCCACATGACAATAACTGGAAACCCTAGTTGTTGCTTTACTACAGTCTTCTGACCACAACAAACCTCTTACCTCTGCTCATGTTGTCAGCTGCCTTATGATTGAATATTGTTGTATCACAGGTGCTGATGGTAATTCCAATTCTGTTCTGGCTGCTTGTGCTTCAAACAAGTTAAGCAAGAAGAAATGTGGATACTGCAAATATGAGGGGCATATTGAGGAAAACTGCAATATCAAGAAACAGGATCTGGCAAATGGGACTACTGAGGGCAAGAACAAAGGTACTGAAAAGGTTAAACAGTCAGCTAAGGCTAATGTGGCCTCATCTGAGGGTCAGGACACTTCTACAGCTACTGTTGCCTCTATTGCCTCCATTTTTCCCTCTAGCTCACTCAAGTGGGAGGATAATAGTACTGTTCATGTTTTCATAACTGAAACTGTTGTAGCAAACCTTGCTCACTCTTCACATGATCAAACCTTCATCAATTCAGGATGCTCATGCCACCTCAGCCCTTGCCAAGAATGGTTCATCAACAACACCTACAAGCCTCTTGAGAAACAGATTCAAATCCACCTTGGGGATGCCTCTACCATTGAGGGTATAGGCTTAGGGTCTCTTCAGTATCTGATGGATGTACCCAATGATGTTGTCCCTGCTGTGATACCAGATGTACATGTCCCCAACTTAGCTGCCACACTCCTTTCAGTTGCTCACCTCACTGACTGCAAACATGAGCTCACCTTCAAAGGTGATAGCTGCCTCATCTACAGCTCTAATAAGCACTGTGTTGCAACTGCAACCAAGACAAGTGGAGGTTTTTACAGACTTCTAGCTCAACCATTATCAAAAGAGCCACCTCAGCTTCGATAACATCAAATGCTTAGTTGCTAAAGGCATGGTGGAGGATATAGAGACAGTGGGAGGGTGCATAGATTTTTGTGAGGCTTGTGTACATGGTAAACAGCATAGATACCCATTTCCCCCTTCCAAAAAGAGAGCTAGACACAAGTTGGATCTCATCCACTCTGATGTCTGTGGTCCAGTACCTTACAGCTTAAGGAGCAAGCACTACTTTATCACCTTCATAGATGATCATACATGGCACATCTGGTTATACCCACTTTGTAATAAAAGTGATGCTTTTTCTGTTTTCAAGGAGTTTTGAGCCTTAGTGGAGAACCAAACTGGTCTCACCATAAAGGTTATACATACAGATGGTGGTGGAGAATACACCTCTACTGAGTTTGAAGGCTATCTTACTAACCTTGGGATCATTCATGAGAAGACAACACCTCATACACCAGAACAAAATGGCCTTGCTGAAATTGAGAACCGCATCATTGTAGAGCATACACGATGTATGCTTTATGAAGCAAATCTCTCCACTGGTTTCTGGGCAGAGGCAGCTAACACAGCAGTCTATCTCATCAATCGTTCTCCACACTCTCGACTCACTGAGACAACTCCTCATGAAGCTTGGTCTGGAAATAAGCCAGCAATTGGGAGCTATCGCCCCTTTGGTTGCCCAGCATATGCCCACATTCCCAAGGAACAGCGAAAAAAGCTCGACTTTAAGACACGCAAGTGTATAATGATTGGCTATCAACCAGGAACCAAGGCTTACTGCCTTTGGGACCTGGTCTGACAATGTGCAATAATGTCCTGTGATGTCATCTTTGACAAATGACCTTGCCAGGAAATTCCTACAGACTAGAGAGCAGACCTCTCAGGAATTATATAGAATAGTGAGATTGGACCAGAAGGCATCACTCAAATGGGAGATGCATGGGATAAGGACAACTTGGAGCAACCTCCAAGTACATCTAGTGGCAAACCTCCCTCACCATACAAGGTCACAACTGAGGAAACATCAAGTGAGGATGACCACCATTCCATATTTACTCCTCCTGTTGAACCTGAGCATCATCCTCCTACACCTCTTCTACCCCCTTTACCTCCAAACCTACCTCTGCCTACACCTCCAGCTCCAACCCCAAGTCTACCACATACATGTAGGACTGAGTTGGAACTTCTGGGACCCTACTTGGAATGGAATCTTGTCTGAGTGGGAGTGTTAGAAATGGATATTGTAGATAGTCATTTAGATATGTATATACAGACTTATTCACTCCTTACATAATTCAAACTCAGTTACAATTTCAGACTATTAGCTACCTATTGTGACACATAACACCTCAGTGTTGTTCTCCTGCTATGTTGTCACTGAGGTATGTGCACCCACTTTCATTATTGGTTTCCACTTTACTTACCAGTATATAGAACTCTATTTTACTTTAGGTATTTAATACAGCATTGTTCTCCTGCTACATTGTCACTGAGAACTCTATTTTACTTTAATAAGGTGGGATAGATTGGTTTGGGAGAGAGTCTTCAATGTGCCCTCAATGGCTACATGTGTATGGTTTGAATTTGAGGTGGTGGTAGTCAGAGTTGGAGTGGATGGAGATGAGTTGGAAGACTCCTTTGATGGTGCAAGCATGTCATCAGTGACAATGTCTGGGTTGAAAGGATGAACCCCAGTTTTGTGGAAAGCTGCCAAGATGGTGTCCTTTGTTATCACACAAATGTGAGCATGTCCATATATTTCCAGAAAAAATATCTTATTAATAACCTTTCCATGTTCCCACAGCTATTTGTCCTGCTCATCACTCATGAAATGCTTCAGCCCAGCAAAAACAACAACATCAAGTCCCTGGTAAAAGTGTGTTGTATGTGCTGGATAACATAGAATGATGATTTGGTTTAAATGAGCATGCAAAAGAAATGCAAGGGTATAGTGGGAATTATGACTGTCAACCAGGAGTAATCAATATTTGCTGTTTGCCTTACCAGTAGTTTCTTTAGAAAAAATCTTGATCCATTCAGCTCCAATCTCCCCATTGGTCCACCCTTTCTTCTTATAACTGATCCTATTGGTTTCCATGAGTTTAATAAATATATTTATAAATACCATGCTTACAGGGCATTTAAAGGGTTGTTTTGCTTCCATTTCAACTGGAAGGCACTCCCCTTGAATATAACAGCCAAGGCTTGGGAAGTGCCATTGGCACAGATAGTAACCAGAATAGTGATGTTTTTATGGGTCCCTCCATGCTGTTGGTATTATGGTGCTTTCTTGTGCCCATCAATTACTTGTTCTCATTTCCCACCCTGAGGCTGGATTCCCACCTCATCAACACTGTAGATGTTTTCAGACTTGACATTGTATGTCATTAGTGTTTCCTCTAGAAGTTTTCACCATGTTGTGTTTACATGTGGATGTCATATCCCATTCCAGCCATCACTCTCATCACCACCCTGTCACACTCCAACTTGCCTCAAAACCTAAAGTTCTTGCAGCCAAGCCTTGGCCATGTTGGCTATATCCTGGCTGACTATGTATTTCAGATATTCTGCATTGAGTCTTCATTTCATACTAGTCTCTTTTCAAGTTCCTTATCTTTCATTTCCACAAAGCCTTTTAGTTAGCTACCTTAGTCTTCACATATTCTCCATTCATCTGACTCTCTCCAAACTTTAGTTACAACCTGACTTCTATTTCCACATGCTTCATATATCTTCATTGGACTTAGTATCAAGTAGCTTATCTCTAGAAATAGTATATAAGCAATAGTACTCAAGTTGTACTTCTTCAGTTTGTTAAATGAATCATCAATTCACTTCCTGGCTTGATACACACTCTACACTCTCAATCTCTTGTCCAACCCTCCAGCCACTCTAGCCAAACCCTTGTCCCTTTGTTGACAAGCTGGGCTCTCACTTTGTGTTTAACTTCTGCCCTTATTATTTGTTAATTAAATACAGGACTAGGATAGTGGGTGGCACAGCACATAAGCTGAAGCCAACATCCTACATTGTCTAGAGTCTTGTGTATCATCAGACTTGTACCTTGGCTGTATTGTCCTTCTGTCCAGCTGTGTTCAGGTCTTGACAGTGAGTAGGCACCCTGCCCCCTCTTCTCCTTGAGAGGTGTAGCCTATGATGTTTTAATGCAATTATGATGTTTTTGTACAAAATGGTGGGTCCAATTGTGTCCCAGCCCTTCAGCATGGAAGGCAAACCTAAGCCTAGCATGCAAGATTAATTCAGCATGTGCTTGAAGGTGACAGTGGCCGAGAGGGAACCCTCAATTGCCACACTCAATAATGAAGCTGAGGATGACTTCTGTTTTGCCATCTGTAACATGGCCTTTTGCTGCATTGGCTTGCTGAAGGGTAAGTCTGCCAGCCAGAAGTCAGGCCATGGTAGTATGGCTAAGCTTGACAAGCTTCCCAGTTGCATTCAGGTTGAGCATCTGGAAGTCATTGCAAACAGTCTGCAAGCTCCTGTGATGTACTCCAGGTGATTTTAGGAGCTTAAGCTAATAGACTTCAACAGCCTGGGACATTAGATCATCATGAAGAGCATGCCCTTCATGTGTCTTTAGCAGTTCAGATTTTGCATGGCTAGGCATGCAATAAAACAAAGATTGAAGCAGAGTATAGTGGGTATGATTGTAGCAAAAATTAAAATGTTCAAAGGTGCTCCATTAAATATGAAAAATAATCCAAGATTGATGTATTTTTGTTGTTTAGAAAATCAAATGACCTTGTATCATGGTGAAATTCTCTATTCATAGCATAAAAGAAGCCCCAAAAACTTTCTTCGGGAGAACCAAGGCATATTACTCATGATTTTAGTTACTTTTAGGACCAGTATAAATGTGCTATGCATATGCTACACTGCAAGAATATTTCAGCAGGTCCAAAAATGACACACTGCATGACAATTTCTCTGAGAAAACACGCATAATTTGCCACACTGGGGTCAGCTGATATTATTTTCATATTATAAATGAATTCTCGAGTACACTACGACAAGAATTTCAGGAATCGACGTAGAATTGCATCCAGGAGATCACTTTTGTATCAGTGACTGATTGTGTAACAACCGGGTGGTGACTGTACACGGCGCCTATAATTTCAGGGGTAACACAAGATTGCTGTCTCACCAGCCCGGACTGAAACCTCACATCTTGAACCTGCGTTTTGGAATGGAACATTCGAAATCCAACTGATACCTATATGGAATTGAACTAGACGATTATACAGTCATTGCTTCCTTCGTAGTCCCACTTATGTTGCCCTGTGAAGCGGATAAACTGGCTAGAACGAACATCGTCAAGGGTTCCATGTTCACAGCATGGGACGCATATATCGTTCATTCTACTGCCACCTTGGCCAGGCTGTGCAGATTGTTGGGATCGAGAGACCAAAGATCATCAATAAGGCCAGAAAGGAATGTTCCAGGACCTTTCACACCAGGCCTCGCGACAGCACGTTCTGCAGCGACTGTAAGGACAAGAACACTACGAAGATTGAACATCAACATCAGCGGAAGCCAAAGGAAGCGAAATGCTATGGTTACATACCCTGCAATAGCACCAAGGAGCATGTCACCGTGGACAAGTTTTCCTTCCTTCGTCTTCTCATCGGTTGCACTTGCTGCTGCCGCTGCACAGAAACAGGCGATCGCACTGCCAACGATGCAACCAGACCCAGTGATCTTCCCGAGGATCTCATGTCCATTGGAGAGCGATACCACAGATTGGCCGTCTGAAATATAATCGGTGGCCCCAGTCAAAACTACGACACATCCTACACTTTGGTGTCAAGCTGTGCTGATATCGAGCAGGGAAGAAGTGTGCACGTACGCTCTCTTCGAGCCATTGCTCGTACGAAGGATACTGGGTCCTTGAACCCAGAACCCACGCTATCCACGCCCTTGGATTCGACCTGAACTAGAAGTGTCAGCATATCAATAAAGTGCGAAGGGTGAAATAACTCGCTTCTCTCGACCCAGCCAATGCTGCCAACTCTCCTCCGTTACCTTTGATCACACTTGCTTGGAAAGTGTCCAATAGATCTTAACATCCATATCAGCCCACCTTTCGGAGCATGGGGCATTCAAACCGACTTGTTACAATTTCCTTTCTAAACGTGCTTGCACCAACACCAACCGGGTCGAAAACAATCGGCTTCTTCATAGAATTCGCATAGTAGCCTTAAAAATGGGGGGTTAGTTCTACATAAAGGCGCAAGAAGCGATTCACTCACCAGCTTTCAACATTCCATCTTTGTTTTCTGCCCTCATCGTGCCAATGTTAATCAAGAGCGCCCCACATATCCGGATTAAGTCTTGCATTTCTTGTGGCTCAGTGGCCATGATAGGACTGGCACCCAGAGCCAGAGTGACGTTTGCGGATTGAGTAGCGACGACAGTGTTGGTTATCTGAGATTGAGTGAGCATGTATATCAGATAGTGTAAAAGATGATATACACCTGATGGATTAACGGATTGAACTTCCTGATGTTTTCCATCAACTGCACGACAGCCTCAATAATCTTCTCTGGAGTAAGTGCCCCAGAGATGTACAACGCAGAACTTGACTTAGGCAATGATGTCAGAGAAATAGAGGCCTCGTCCTTGAATAGTTGAAATATCGCGGATAGCTTTTCAGCGGCCGCACGAGGCACCAGCGACCCAACAATGTCTGATACAACAGCCACTCCATCAAGTGCGTGATTTGTGGACGAAACTCCTCCATGCAACGTTCGCAAGAGGTTGCTTGAATTGATACCACCTGTTCAGCCATTAACGACATCTCCGCACAAAGAGAAAGAGTAAACGCACCAATGGCTACAGCCTTAACATCAGTACCATCTAGCGCCTCCAAAATGGCTCCAATCCCTCTCACGCCAACGAGCGGCCTTGTCAACTTCTTCGTCTTCGTCTCATAAACCGTCCCAATGCCAATATAGTCAGCACCATGCTTCACAGCCGCTTTCGCATGTTCAACATTGTTGCAGCTCACTCCAATGATTGAGCCTTTGGGAAGCAACTGGCGAGCCTGTGCGACGGACATGTCATTCTGGCCAACATGGACCCCGGCAGCGTTCACGGCAAGAGCGACGTCGACGCGGTCATTGATGATGAGTGGAACGTGGTACTTGTCGCATATGACTTTTGAATCTTTGGCTATTTGGATGAACTGAAGCGGAAGTTGGCTAGTGCGAGGAAGGAGCTGTGAAAGGACTCACTTCTGCGGTTTCTGTATCCTTTTCCCGAATCTGAACGATAGTCACGCCTCCTTGTAGAGCCTGAATGATGCTCAGCCTAGTGCGTCATCTGAAGAAGTGGACTCTACTACTTCTTCGAGGGATTCAAGGTAGTCCTAACGCGTATACGATCAGCATCGTGATATACTTGGAATTTTGAAAGAGAAGATACCTTTCCGGGTGGAAGCAAATGTCTTCCTGTGACAAGGTAGATGGAATAATCGATCATAATTGTTAAAAAATATCAGTGAATAGGTGTAACCTCCAGAAACTCGGAAAAGCGCAGAAAATGAAGTCAAAGTGGTGGTGGATACGTCCAGTGCTTTGATCGCGCCTCGATAACATATCAGTCATTATTTAAGTGACCGTGCACCGGCTTCCAGCGGCCCGGGAGAGAGGGGAAGGCTGGAGATGGAAAGGAGAGAAAAAGAATGTTGTCATAAAAAATGGTTGTAGTAAGCACTTCTCACAGCTAAAGGCTGCCAGGTCTCGAACGAACATCAAAGCCCACACTGTTATGATGCAGAAAGCAAACGCTCACTGCTTAACGTCTTTCGCCAGTATACGTGAGTTGAATGAAACGGTGAGAGGGCAATTACAAGTTGGTGACTTGGACGAGAAGAAGGATAGGGAGAAACGACAGTACATATTGTGATTAAGTATGCCCTAACGACAATACAAAAATCATTACAATAAAAAGAAAGGACAGACAAAGCAGATGGGTAAAAAGCGTAAAGCAATGGGGTAAATTACTGCAAAGTGACGATATACTCATGGTTTACCGCGCCAAGAAAGGATTTTGGGGGGCATTCAATTATGCTGCATTAATCATGCCTGCGTTGGAGTATGCGGTACTGGCGGGAAGGATGCGTCAATATAGAGAGGGCGGGCAAGATGAGTAGGAATGCGCACCTCCCCTGTCACCACGGCCACGGCCCCTGCCACGTCCGCGCTCACCGTCGCCTCTCCAGCCACCACGGGGTCCTATGCCCAATACCCATCAGCTACAACACGCAAACAGCACTTAAAAACACGCACCACCACGGTCACCACCTCGGAACCCGCCGCGGAACTCACGGTCCCCACCACGGTGCTCACGGTCCCCACCACGGTGCTCACGATCCCCACCACGGTACCCCCCACGCTCACCACCCCTATACCCGCCCCTTTCACCACGGTATCCCCCACGGAAGCCTCCGCGCTCACCCCCACGGAATCCACCACGCCCGCGCCCGCGCCCGCCGCGCGCCTGCGTGAAGCCGTCGTCCTCGTCCTGAGGGGGCACGGCCTCGGCGGCGGGAGTGGGGGCAGCGGGAGTGGGGGCAGTGGCGGGTGCCGGGGGGACGTCCTCGGCGGGCGTCGCGGACCCGGAGGTGCCGAATTTGGCGTGCAGCCCGGCAATGGGGGGCAGGTCCTCATCGTCCTCGGCCGCCCAGTCGATGGTGGCGGAGGTCTGGGAGAGGGAATGCGGTTATTCAGCATTCGTCATCATAAATGGAAGGAGAAAGGGAACTTACATCGGCAGGGGGTGCGGAGGGCGTCACGGGTTCCTCAGTAGCATGGCCGTTGACGGCCTCACTGGAGACGGGCGCCTCAGGGGCAGTTTCGTGCTCTTGCGGGACCTCAGGGTGCTCCACCCACTCGGTACTCTCCTCGAAGGAGGGCGTCTCGAGCTCGCTTTCCTGCATGAAGTGGAACCCGCCAGAGCTGGAGGCTAGAACAGCGGGAGCTTCGGGTTCGGTGGTGGCCAAAGAGGGCTCGGGTTGTTCGTCTATTGGCTCTTCCACCTCGGGTGCGGAAGCGGGTGCTGGGGGAGGGTTGAGGGCGTGGTTGGTGACTTCGAGCAGACGGGTATCTGACGACAAAGTGTTAGAAAGTTTTGGGTTTACGGATGAAAAAAAACTTACATGAGATGCCGTTGAAGTCACCAGTACCAGAAAAGAAACCGCTAATGATAGCCTGTTTGCTCTCGCTATCTTCTCCAAGGAGAGCACTAGCAACCGAGAAGATTGCATTAGTCTCAACATCGTCAGCTGAGATGCTGATCGCGCCAGTAGCCACTGACGAGTGCAAGCGGAGGAGGCTGAGAAGGTCTGCAGTCTTCGATGCCAGCGAAGCCTGCAAAAACGGGAAAAAATTAGCCTACATCACCCAGTGATCTGCTCAAGAGATGCACACCTCAGCACCGGAAACAGCTTCTGCGATGCGGACTTTCTCGGCCTTCTCAGCTTCGGCACGCTTGGTCGCCAGCTCATGTGCCAATTCCGCCTCATGAACCTGGGAATAGAGTAAGAAACTCGCGTCGGGCACGGTCCAAATACAACGTGGCATACCTCAATGGCCTTCTTGACTTCTCCAAGCTCTTTTTGGACGGCTTCCAGGGTCGGGAGGGTTTTCAGGGTGCGTTTTTGGTCATCGTTCAGTTTCTCGGGATCAGTGGCGGCATACGTGGTTATCCGCGTCTGTCAGCACAAGAAAGCCATAGTCAGCAGTGTTCATGCAGCTGGAACGCAAACATGTAAAAAGACATACGATCTTCTTGGTGGTAGCCTTTAGGCGCTTCTGCACGAGATCGACAATGGGGCTCAGTTTCAACAGAAGGTCATCGTCAGGCAGAGGGGTCTGGGGTTCGGGGTGGACTACGAGCTCGGGAGCTAGTGCACCTTCCTGAACCTCGACGGGCTCAGGGGCTTTTTCGATGAGGGCGGCAGCAGTAGCATCGGGGACAGCGAGTGGGGATTCGGGGGTGGGCTCAGTGGATTTGGTCTTGGCCTTGCGCTTTTTCTTTTGGGTTTTTGAGAGGGGCGCGGGGGGCGGGGCACCGGGCACGACGCGCTGAGAGGTGGGCTCGGGCATGGTGAGGGCAGGGATAGGTGTTTTTGAGGGAGCTGGGGCGGGAGGGGATGCTGGGATTGTTGGCACTGGGCAAAAAAGACGACGCGTTATTTCTCACGACCCGAACCTAATTTCATTGCTCCGCCTTCGGCGCCAAGCACCGGCTATCCTAAATCTTACGCGTTACGACCTGGACCCCGTTCCACCTTCTGAGTACGCGTCCACACTATGCTTTTTGCTATCGTTATTGTTCTATTGTACGCTCAGCATATTTTCAACGGGGCCTTCGCGCTCCTGGCGATATTCGCGGTGTTCCAACCGGCGTCAGCGCCGCTTATTCTGAATCATACGATCTTCACAGCTTTATGCTAACTCGTCATGCTTCGCGAATTTTTAAGCGTGGGGACCTTGGAGTTTGCAACTTTCTAACTTTGATTTACCTCGATTCCCGATTCCCGATCTTTCCTCTCAAACGTTCACATTTCAAGAATCGGTAGGAAGTGGCCGTTGGACGCAGGGGCTTAGTTTTTTAAATATTCTACGACGTTCTGACTGCATTCCAAAGGATGCAAATTTACGTAGATATTGCAGCTGCAGTGCGTGTTGGAATATCAAGCGCTACGCCAAATGTATAACGCTATATCGATGACTGCTTTTGTCACTTTTCGCATTTTTATTGTTTCCATTTATTCGTTATTTCATTCTTGTGGCTTTACTTATCATTTCATTTCTAACTTGTTTCATCCTTTATCTCCATTTTAATATATGTATCAGTAGTATTTAAGTAGTGTTATAACGAGACAAATCCCCTGCGCGTTTGCCAGGGTCACTGATAATCAGAGTGAGCATCGAAGCATAGCTCATTTTAACAGTGCGCTCAGTAATATTTATTAAGATAAATGAAAGGTTGGAGGAAAACTGAAATTGAATATGCCTGGACGGACATGTTCTTTTCCGGTCCGGGCTCTGCCGGTCAGTACAGTTTCAACTTCAAAACAGAGTGACATTGGTTGACAAGCTTCCACACCATCTCTACTATTGCTCTTCCTTAGAAACCCTATCTTCACCCATCTATGTCGACATCCCTGCCCACCCCAAGCTTCCAATCAAGTCCAAAACCTCAATCATCGAAAGCGGAGCCTCACGAAACCATCGACACTCCAGCCCCTTCAACTCCCACTCGCCACCCAGAGCTCTCTTTCGATAATGGAGATTTGGCTGTTCTTGCTGGCGACTTCTACTTTCTGTTGCACTCAAGCGTTGTCTGTCGACAGTCTGCTGGTCTCGCCGAAGCTACGAATGTACCCGAAAAGTCTTCTCTAGTGGATATTGAAGGCCGCTCGGTGGCTAGCTTGATTCTTGATGACTCTCCCGACGATCTACTTTGTTTCTTCCGGGTCATGTATGATGGAGCGTGAGTAAGCCCTTGATACCTTTTTCACTACTTCTCAGAAGCAAGGCCATTATCAGCTCCAACTTCAGATACGACAAGAGCGACTTCGACGCTGTTTCCTCTGTTCTGCGGCTGGCTACGAAATACTCCGCCGCTTTCCTTCGCGACCAAATGATTGAGGGTATCGCTCAGCTCTTTCCAAGGACTCTTGTCGCGTGGGATAAGAGAGAATACGACTGCACGACTCCAGACGGTACATACCACGCGAGAGACATCACTCCTCATCCAATGTGCATATGTAAACTACGCATATCGATGTGGTTCTAACCTTTTCTTGCCCTTGACAGCATCGTTATCAATCTAGCCAGAATGGTAGACGCACCACAACTCCTCCCTTCCGCCTTTTATGATCTCTCAAGGATGAGCCCAAGCCTCATAGCCGCTGGCGTCAGCCACCCGACCACTAGCGAAGAGCACTACCTCTCAGACAAAGATCTATTCCACGCCCTTAGAGGTAAAGAACTGAGCTCCTGCTTTTTATCTACATTCATCCAGAACGAACTCGAAAACTCCCCGGCGCGACACACCAGCTGCCTGTTTCGCTTCGACCAAGACGCCCAGCGCGGTTATATCTGTCAACAAATGCGCGATCGGCTCGCTTACTACCTCCTACGAGACGTGAACGGGGTTGTCCATGGGCAGACTTCTGACCCGCTATTCGCGATTCTGGACACGGTGGTGCTGCTCACGAAGAATCTTAGTGCTCTGACGGCGGCTGATTACTTTCTTCGACCGTGCGCGGCTTGTTGCTCGGATTACGTCGACGTCGTAAGGATTCAGAGGGAGGAGTTCTGGCAGGTTCTACCTAATGTTTTTTTGGATATGGATGGCTGGCCATGATGATCATCTCTTTGCGTTGCTTCGGTTTACTTGTGCACTGAGATCGTCAGGATTCTGGTGGATCTCTTATGTGTTACCTGCGACACCTTCTTGTTGGGCTATATCACAGTCCCTATCCTGGACTTTTTGTTGTAATCTGTGCAATATCTGAACTTTTCTGGTTTCCACACATGCTTCTACATGCAAATCTTCCGACAGACAGAAAGGTCCGGCAAGGAAATATTAGGAATGCTCGCAGTAGCCAATTCTAGTCTAATTCTGTAGACATGGAGATCGAAAATTGGCGGTCGACAAATTGGCTATTCTGGACAGCCCCCAGCCATAAATGCAAGATTTGGATCAAAATTGAAACAAAATTGAATGTTGTGAGCTTCCGGCAACCACAATGGTCTTAAACTCCGCGCTTAAGCCCCAAGGATATTCAGTTTAGAGACTGACCGCCAACTATTCAAATTTCAAGTAGTAAAGAAATATACTCGCCCATTATCATTACACACAAGACTTATAAGTATTTTCAAACCTAATTTCAGCAGTCCATTGTTTAAACGGTCTCGCAGTAAGCTATAGTTGAAGAGAGTAATTTTCAAGACATGTATTCAATGTGTTATCAGTCATATTATTACACTAAGTATATGGCCCTGTCCACCTCTCATGTGCACGTCATCATAAGCGGACCAGGACGACAACCTGCACTGGAATAACCTCCCTACTCTCTCCACTAATCTCTACCTCGTGTCTCCTCGGATGTGTGAGTCTTCCTTGGAGTAGTAATTCTTGTGCTGCAGGTGGATGCGGTGGATGCGGCGAATATAGCATCCTGGACTTCATGAGAGTGTAGTCTTTGATGCAGGGGAGGAAGGTCCTGGAAAGAGAGCGAGAGCACTGATATAGAAGGGAAGGAGGGGAGAGACTAGGTAGAAGGAGCCTGTTGGTCATCCAAATCAGTGAGGAAGTAATTAAATCGGTGCTTCAAAGCGTATCATCCAGAATTGACAACGAGAATTGGGATTTTTTGCAAAATGGACCATGGTTGTCCATTTGGAAGCTCTATTTTGAGTATCTATTCTCGATCCATTTTTCGTTCAATTTCTCCAAATTGAAATGAAAATTGAAGCGAGAATGAAACGAGAATTGGCTACTGTGAGCACCACTACTGTGTCCTGATAGGAAACGAGTCACTTAAGAAGTAATTTGTTGTTGTGAACACAGTATTTATTACACCGATACGCAATCAGGCTCATTGCATATGGGATATTATTACGCGTTTATTGATATACAATTTAGGATTTCATTGGAGGAGATGAAACCCCAATGAATATATTTCGAACGGAACAGGCAACAGGTGGGAAGCGAGTCAGCTCGGCAACAGCCGAAATATGCCCCTAGCCACCATTCCTTCGTGAGCATTTTCTTTGCCATATCCTCATTTCATCGCTACACTCTTGGATATTTTGACCAACTATGCAAGACATAATATAGTAATATAGTATAGGGGTGAAATTTTGTAAAATATTGTGTTGCATAAGAGAGCAAAAAACAATAAAATATCGAAATTCACCGAAATTTAGTACCATCTTTGTATTCAAGGCTACACTCTCCATCTTCTTCACTCAGATTCCTGAATAAATAGATTTGCATTTAATTTCATACCAAGTCATTTAGTATGCTTTAAATAGAGTAATCTTATAATGTAGACCATGTACCCAGAAAATGACAATCTGTTCTCCTGCAAAAGATCAAATCCAACATTGCTCAGTGCCATAAACATTTGTAGACAATCTGCCAACATTACTCCCTGAAACCTGACATACGTGTTCTAATGATCAGTATAAGTGCAGTAAAAAACTGCTTGCGCGTAGACGAAGTTGAAGGTATTATAGAGCTCATCTACAGTGGAGAAGCAGTGGGAAACATGCTAATCACACTCAAATACTACTTACACAGGAATTCAACGAGCACCACTGAAGGAACTATACGGACGTATAAGGCGTGACATTATACAATAATATCAGATACGGATACTACCTGAACATCAAATTTCAAGTATATACGTAGAGAGGAAAGCAAGGGAGAAATTGGTTGGCTTGTTTGTCGGACTGACTCGTTAGTGGTCAGGGTACAGTAGATTCCATTGTTTTGGTATGTTTGAACCTACTTGGCGTCTACCTCCAAGCTAAATAACCACTTGACAAAAGCGACTGGCTCTGCATAGTTCTCGCATTGCGCATATACTCGGCAATATGAAAATTTTTGATGCCTTCGAAGACGAACCCGATATTTTTATTGATGAAGAATTGGCCAATGACATAGAACTCGAAGTTGGCGACTTGCTGGAAGGAGATGCGAACGTTTCTGAGTCTGCCGTTGTCGACGATTGTGACACTAACATGGAAATTGAAAACAATGATAGTGACTCAACCACAGACGATGAACCCTCGTACGTCTCTTCTCGCTATCAATTGAAATAGCTGACACTACCCCATAGTCACTCTGAGGCCGTCAAACGTATCGAAGATATGGTTATCTCTTTCCTTACGCAACTTTCGATTCCTGCACGGTCACCTACATCCGATAGTGATGGACGAGAGAATAGCGAATCAGAACGGGAAGATAGTGGAGCGAACATCAAAAGGAATTCAAAGCATAAAATCGAGATAAAGCTTGCCGACCGGACGAAGCAGAGGGTGAATGGGTTAGTTCCCTCGTTAACGTTGTTGATGCAGTCTTTTATGCTTTGGATAGCTGCATGAGTTTCAAGTCTGTCAAATATCCAAGAAAGTCTATGAAAGGAAGCGCGAAACCCCTAGGTGACTCGATATATGCCACTAAGTTTTCCCAGCTAACGCCGTTACTTACTCCAGCTCAGTTATTCGGAGTGCTTGATTTAACCCACGAAGCGGTGTTGGAGGGAATTTCTACCACTAAAAGGTCTGCTAAGTTCTATCTATCGCCTCGTTCCTCGTATTCAATATCAGTTTATTTTTAGGGACATATATTATAAAGATGTTGCATTATTCAAAACACAAAAATGCGTCGATACTGTCAGCTCATATTATATTATACTTTGGTCTTGACGCTGAAGAATTAAACAGCTAGTGGACGATCTCGCTGCTACATTCGAGCTGGAGCGATGCGACTTGAATATCGTAGAATATCCGTTTTAAAAAATCTAATAAAAAAATGCTAATATTAATATCTACAGCGCGCTACTTCCAAGGGACTCATCTGTGGCTCTGGTATCCTCATCCATCTTCTCTCTGGAGAAAATCTGCAGCTAAATGACACTGAAGTGTGTCCATCTCCCAATATTGTCCATTGGTAAAATTGTAACAAAACCGGTGTAGGGCACCTTAATCCCTGTGGGAGAAGACATTTCTTCCTTTAGCGTGGACGAAGGTGTCAGCTGGGTTTTGATTGTGGAGAAGGAGGTTAGGCAGTTATCGGAGTTGACTGTTAGTAAGCCTTTACTAACCGCTCATGCAGGCCGTATTTCAGACTTTTTGTCGCCTAGGTCTTGTTTCTCTTCCGTCTATGCCTGGCCGAGGTATAATGGTTACTGTAAGGGCTCTCTAGGGGAAAGAATTACACGGACTAATATATCATCAGGGCAAGGGATATCCCGACTTGGCCACACGACATCTTGTCAAATCCCTCGCAGATGCTCTGCCGAGGAGGTGAGAAAATTTTGCTAGAATTAGGAAGAAACTAAATGCTCATCTACCGCAAGGATCCCGATCATGGCCATTGTAGACAGTGATCCTTACGGCCTTGACATTCTTTCGGTATACAAGCATGGCAGCATGGGCTTGCAGCATGAGAACATAAAACTTGCAGCAAGACGAATAAAATGGCTTGGTCTGTGGGCAAGTGAATTAGAAAGGTTAGTATTCATACTTCTCCATCATAATTCTACTTACATGATTTTTTTTAAGTTTCGGAGTTGAACGAGAACGCCTACTTCCAATTACAAAATACGATGAGAAAAAAGTCAGCCTCACAGCAAGCGAAAAATAATTTTCTAATTTTCAACAGGCTCTTGCCATGCTTCGTCGCACGGCACTACCTGCAAAATGGAAGTACGTCTTTATTTACTTATGAACTTTGTTGACGCACAAAACTTACTGAGGACTTCTAGGAAGGAACTTATGTATATCCTACATAGTCGCAAGAAGGCTGAAATTGAAATTCTCACAACATCGCAGCGGGACTTATACCCTAACAACGTCACTGAACGTTCATCAAAGACAGAAAACCAGTGCTATAGCGCATGCAACGATTCAAGTCCCAGTATGACTATGGACATGGTTAATGGTGATACCCAATTCCTAGGGTTTCATACGTCATCCCAGTCATTTGTCTCTGTTTCTTCATCTTTGCTCAGTGCCCCTACATCCATTTCCGAGTCGCTCTCAAGCCAAGAGTCAAGCCCTTGTCCTGGATCAACTGCTGACCGTCCCTTAGTAGTCCCTCACGCATTATTGTTGCGATACGTAACTTCGAAGATCACTCAAGCTGTAGCGACCTCTCAAGCTCGTGCCAACATTGATGCTCGATGAATTCGGAGTCGCTTTTGAATGGCTATTCGAGATTCTCGTTTATGAAAGAGTAGATTGAAGTGAAACTCGAAGAAGTGGACCGGGCAACCTGCAAGTCAAATATGTACACAACACCGTCAATCAGTATATGCAATCGTTCGAGCGTGTGCAGAAGTAAATTACCAAGTCCATCCCCTGTCTCTAATACATTCACGTGGTAAGTGTGCGGCATTTCTCAGTTGGAATAAGGCGGCGGATCGTTTATATCCGCATTGTCGCTACTGTAGACACGCTCCTCTTGTTCTTCCTGAAGTGACTTCTGATGTTCGGTCAGGTCGCTACTAGTATGAAGTGAAGCAGGCCGGCCCAAATTTGTGGTTAAAGCACCTCCTGCTGGATGCGCGCCGGATAAAGAGCCTCCTGATATATAAGAGCCACTCGTCATGCTCTGAGTGGATGTTACTCCACTACTTAGATGTGTCCAAGTGGACAAGGGTGTATCGTATAGAGATGACAAACGGTCTGCAGGAGGTAGAGATATGGATGTATCTGTGTCGCTTATGGATGTTCTTGTTGGGGCGCCGCTGTATACTTGACGGTCATGATGAACTAGAGCCGGTAGAAGAGGTGAAAGCGATGTCGATGTGCTGACAGTGTGATGACTACTTGAATAACGTGGTGGGTAACTGGCAGCATGTGTGCGAGCAGCCACGACTGGAGATGCTGAAAGTTGAGCCTCTGACATCTCTGTTCCAGTCCTTGGAGTTCCAGGAGGGGGAGGAGGATTTGGAGTTTTGGAATCAGGCCCAAACAAGGCGGTAGGGGGGGTCACTACCACTGGCGGATCGGAACGTTTTTCCCGAAGTCTACTCCGATACTTTATCAAGAACATCGCAATCAGTCCAATAAGAACCACTGAAATCTCGCATAAGACGAACGAAGATGCGTTTAAAAAAGGAAGACCGCATACCAGCTCCAATGACAATACCTGCTATCTCTCCTGCATGCATATCCGATGTGCGAGGAACCTGTACGACAGCAGTTTGTGAGGCACCGATGCCCATGGTGGAGCTACTCATCATGCTAGTCGTGGAAGAGGAAGGTTGCGACGAGGTTCCAGTTACGCTGCTGCTAGTAGTCGAAAAAGACGACATTGTGCTGCTAGCGCTCTGCGATGTATTGGACATTATAGAGCTGGCAGGCGGCACCTCCGCCCCTTCTGAACTGTCCTCGCCGCCGCCGCCGTGCTTTGAACGCATTCTGAGGCAAAGACGACAAAGTGTGAGCCCTATATGAAAAACTGGAATAAAGTGGGAGAGAATTCACGTTACGAAGGGCGCTGCATACGTTTCTTGGAACAGCAGAAATACCAGCAGGCTAGGAGGCAGGCGGACCAGTATGTTGAGAGAGAAGGGCATGATGGAAATTGTGGGACAAGGGAGAAGTCGTTAGAACGATTACTACCGTATAATAACGCAGTTCGCTTTCTTCCGAAGCTTCGGTCCAACGCCTAACTGCTCCCTCGGACTGGTAATGGTCTGGCCTAGAAAATTCGAACCAAGCTCCCAGGCATCTGAGAACAGCGGTGGAGCATGGCTCACCGGGGCAAATAAGTATTCCACTGATGCTATGGAATTGACGTGCTTCGGGAGTAGATTGTTCTCGTTGTAAATTCCCGGATTCGGGCCCAAATTCACCACGGTGTTAGAGTGGGTGGTTTTATTTCACAGACAAGTATCGCCTTTTGGTAATGCACTTTCCAAATGAAGAAAGTAGAAGTTGAGGCGTCTGCACGTGAGAGTCGAGAAGCCAAATGATTGGTGCACCGGCTTGTGTATGTGTGAACAGACTGCATGGCCTGTAATTTTGATAAATCATTGACAGTATAGCCGTGATATACCTGCAAATGATTCAGATAAGCCAGCGTCCGCAAGTCGTGCAAATGGTTAATCCAACTCAAAAATAAGATAAGAAATGATTACCGTATAGCTAGATAATAAACATATTCCACACAAATGAGAGCAGCCGATTCCATCTCAACCCGGCCCCGGGGATGTATTACGGCAAGATATCTGGCGGGTCTAATGTTAGCGCAGTTGGAAGGGTACTCGAGGATGTCTTCGGAGCTGATGAGCGCCAGTACTTAACTTAGTCTTCGTGCGAAGACTGGGAGACTTCGAGCCCTCAAAATACAACCTCGTGGGGTGGAAGGGAGCTGGAAAAAGCCGAGAAACGCGAGCAGAATATACTCAGCAAATAGGAATTTAGCAACGATCTTCTTGCCTCGGTCACATTAACTGGCTGACGCCATCGTCCGAGATCAAGGGAGAGCCAGTGACAATGCAATCCAGGACTATAAGCTAGGCCCCTGGGATATGACCAGCCTCTCACCATCGTATGTGACTTTGAATAGGAATTCTACGACACTTTACCTGTCAAAGCCGTTTTAGGTAACCGAGTCTGACGCCATCATCCAAAGACAAGGAAGAGCCAATGTCAGTTCCTGAGGCACCGACAGCCTCTCAGCGTCGTTCCCGACTTTCTGGGCGAGGTTTTAAGCCGCTTTGCGCTCACCATCTCCGTCGCTTGAGATAGCTTGGAAGTTGCAGTGAGGGTTATTAGGGGCGCAATTTAACCTCAGCGGCAGAAGACCGGGCCGTAGAGTTGCGCAATAAAAGATGGTTCCGTACGTTGGGTATTAACCTGAGAGCTATGCATCGCCAGGCTTCATAAACTCAATTGACTGGCATCGAAGACGTGGCAAACGCTTACGTGAAGATTGATGAAGAACGCAGGATAGTTTGGTACGTCCACTGGTCTGGATTCGGTGTGGAGATTTAGCTGCGGGGAATGGGCAGAAAATCCACGAAAGCCGACTGGTACTTAGCAGCTTCTTGCTAAACAATTCTAGATCCATTTATCGCTATTGTTGAATTTATGCACTGCCTTTGAGCAAGCTTAAAACATAAAGAACTGCGGAACCAACTTAGAAATCCCGAAATTCTGGACCACCATTGATATGTGTTTGCCAAAGGTTTCAATCTTATAAATCTGGTTAACGATTTCAGAGGAATTAAAATATCAAGAAAAGACGAAGTACAAGTGCACACTTCACTGTAATTTGAGTGTGCACACGAAATGAAGAGTCCTTTTTCTAGAGAATATGGGATATTACTAACACAGATGGTGTGTGTGCACGTTGTGCGCAGTGTGTGCATTCCCAAACGCATGGTCTATGGTGCGTATGAGTGCCCGAAATAGAAAATTATTCCTAAAAGTTACTCAATAGCAGTTACTAGAAGACGAATGAACTCAACAATGGCCACTTACCTCTCCCTTGGACCATTCAAGACATTGGCTGAACTTGAAATCCTCAAATTTACGGCGTTACAGTCAGATACTCTTTCAACTAATCAGTATAGCCACGTATATCGGTCTACCATAGGACATTGTCAGAGCGGATGCAGCGGCAGGAAGTTCACCTTGGGTCACCGTGTGTCCGTGCAGCATGCATCAATGATGCATGTCAATGACGCGTCGTGACGGTTAAGCAAAGATGGCCAAATAGAGCGCGTGTCGTGCACGCGTTTGCACGTGACAACGAGACGCGTTTACGCGTTTCGCGTTTGATTAGACTAGCGGAGCCTGAAAAGAGGTTCAAGAGAACTCCGCCGGCGTGATTTCTCTTTGCCATCGACCTCATCCTCGACGTCCACCCTCTCCTCTCGACGACGTCCACCCCTTAAGCTAGTTATTGCTTTTACCATGCAGACTCCTCGCGTAACGCGCAGTTCCGTGCTTGGTAAACGCGGCCATCAGCAGCAGGACTCATCGAGCTCTCCAGCGACGAGAGGGTGTCCTCAGCTGCAGACCCCGGATCCTTCTCCGAATGCAAAACGCGCTCGCACCTCTACCACGAAGGTAGATGGCGATGGCAACAAGGAGAACGTACCCCCGTTCAATGTTGAGCCGATCAATATTGATTCGCCAACCTCAGCCAGGGCGGTCCGAGCATTGCGCCGTACCACGACAGAGGATATTATCCCACGACTTGCCTCTCTCTCCAGTAAGTGTCTTGCTCATAATTACGCGCGTCGCTGACCTCTATTTAAGCTCTTCGTCGCCACTCCACGGCATCAGCGATTTTACCCGCCACACCTACAGTCGAGATCTCCAACATGTCCATCAACACACCGCCTCCCACCCCTCCCAATGCTCTTCTTCCATCACACGTACGCGCACGCGCACTCCTCCGCTCGACATGCAACGGCGCTGATGCCCACATCGCTGGACGCGACATGGAGCGCGCCACGATTCAAGAATTCCTCACGTCGTTCATCAGCGGAACTTCCATGCATGCTGACGACGCTCTCACGAGTTTGTACATTTCCGGATCTCCCGGCACGGGGAAGACAGCTCTTGTTAATTCCATCATTCGCGCGCTAGAGTCTGAGAATGCCGACGTCAAAGTTATCTCGATTAACTGCATGGCTCTGACGAGCGTTGATGCTCTTTGGGAACGTCTCCTCGAAGAGCTAGGACCCGCTCGCAAGAAGAAAGCAGGCAAGAAGGCCAAGGGCAAAGAGGCAGTCGAAGCACTCTTGTCTTCGATGCGAAGCAAGTGGTAAGCGCCATTTAACTTCTATTGTTTTTCCAGCTTACTTAATTTCGGCTTCAGTGTTGTTATCCTCGACGAGCTGGATCACATTACACAGACCTCGCAATCCCTGTCATCTATCTTCTCTCTCCCTGACATCGCCGAGTCATCCTTGCGCCTCATTGGAATCGCTAACACCCATACTCTTACTGCTTCATCTACGTCAGCTGCTTTCTCCTCCATTACTAATGTCCGCACTCTGCATTTTGCCCCGTACACCCCTGTACAGCTCATGCGGATTCTGCAATCACGTCTAGCTTCGCTGTCAGACGATACAGCTGAAGGTCCTGCCAAGGGAGCCGACAAGAAGTTCCTCCCAGTTCCTGCTCTGACGCTCCTCACCAAGAAAATTGCATCACTTACGGGTGACGTTAGGAGCCTCTTTGAGGTGCTTAGGGGTGCCATCGACCTCGCGGTCGCCTCTCCTTCCAAGGCATCTATTGACGACAATCCCTTGAACTCACCTGCTCCCGTCGTCAACCCAACCCACATCCTTGCCGCCTTGAAGGCGTACACTCCTTCTGTGAAAGCTAAAACGTCTGCCTCAACGTCCACGGCGACCAGCACAGGCAGCAGCGAGACCATCACTAAGGTTCGCAACCTCGGTCTCCAGCATCGTCTTGTGCTGCTATCCATCCTGCTAGCCTCAAAGCGGCTCGAGGCAGGTCTGCACCTCAACTCCTGCATCACCGCTTCTCCCAAGAAGTCCTCCGCGTCTCCCATCAAACGTTCGCACTCCGCTTCCAGTGTTGCCAGCTCTGTTGCTGCCGTGGGGATCGAAATCAACCAGCTCCACGCGTACTACATCGCCATCCTTAACCGCAGCGACGCTAGCATCTTCGAGCCCGTTTCCCGAAGTGAATTTGGCGACCTGCTAGGGATGTTGGAGACCATCGGGCTGGTTACCCTCTCCACGTCCCTTCTTGCGTCCATATCAGCTGGGGGCACTGGCAGAGGCAAGAAGGCGTTTGGCCGTTCTGCTTCGTTCGGTCCTGGAATGGGCAAGAACGGTGCTGGTGGAGTTGGAGAAGTGCGCATGGCGGACGGCGTTCTGGGGAACGAGATTTTACGTGGCATGAGCATCGCGGACTCCGCTGCTCCTGTTGACGGCGCCACCGACGAGGAGGTGCGCGGTATTTGGGAGCGCGAGAGGGCGAGGCTGGGGAGAGACCTCAAGGCTATTTCGTCTTCTGCTGCCTCAGCCGCTCGCAAAGACTTCGCTGCATTCGACGATGCTTCCGAGGACTAGGCATTTCATGTCTGATACTTATTTCTATTCTTAATTCTGTAGGAACACTCCAAATCACTTTTCCTTGCGGCATTTTCACTTTTTAGTTATGCTTATTATGGCTCATGCATTGTTGTCATTTTTATATCCATCATCCATACCATCGCATCATTACCATCACCCTTGCATTGCTCGCATTCTTTCGCTGTACATATCTCTCTTCCTTTCTTTGTGGATCACATTTATCCCCCATTACATGCTGGTTGTTACTGCTTGCTATGGACTTCGTACCGGCCATTCCTGCTGGCTGGACCATATGCTGCTGCTTGAAGGAGGAGAGGGCGCTGGGCTTACGGGCATCCGTGCTAAAAACCTAAGTTGGTTAAATAGTAGAAAATATTAAGTAAATGTAGCATTACTAGTACACTGCTCCTGGAATAAACCATGTATGTCAACGACTTATATGAAATTGCCCCCTCGGGTGACTTCTTTAGCGTAGACTTCTCACTCACCGTCTGCGAGAGTCGCGCGTTGTTGTGTACGTGTTGTTTATCATCACGCGGATACAGTTGCAAATCTATTTTAGGTACTGCGGCCTAGTCTTGACCAATGCGATCATCATGACGGCTTCAACGACAACGTCGAGTTTCTTCCACACCAACAGACTTGAAGGAAGAGAATTATTTGGATTCAGTATGTCAATATGACTTACTTCAAACTACGGTTACTCGTTCTAAGGCTTGGCACGGTCGGAGCAAAGTTGTTTTGTTTGTCTCATTTCAGCCAAGGGACATGCAAAGAACCCCTCGTTTCGCTTGACGATGGCCTATTTCTTCAAAAATCTTATATAGCGTGATTTACAACATCTGGTCAGCTTTAAATTTAAGCTTTAATTTCTATGTTTTTTCTGACGAGTGCTCTGAATTTTTTGAAGCCCCATTAGGTTTTAAACCGCTTTACAGGCTTGTCTTTCGGATCGGTTGAGTTGGCTCCCTTCGGCCACTCATGCTCACGCTTTGCTAACGACACTGTTTGTCAACGAAATGTCAATTCATGCTCCGCGGTGTTGGTGGTCTACTTTCTTTTCGTTCGGGTAGCATTGTTTCCAGACATTTTTGAAAGTCACCATTGAACCTTCAGGCCACCGCATCATACTATCGTAAATGGGATTCCTCTGTATTTAGCTGGCCATCCTTTTGCAGAGCAAACAATGGAGTTGTCAAGTTGTCGGCCACACGTTCCAGCGGTGGCCCGCCTGCGCGCCTCTAACATAAAAGCCATACGGCCAGGCCTATGTTGGGTTCCTCTACAACCTACCATTCCGTCCCATTTCTTAATTCGCTTACCCATAAGCATTAAACATCCGCGCCATCCTCCCTTGCACGTTCCCTTCTCTTCCATATAGTTCTCAACCACCTCCTGCAATCCTATCATCGTCATGAATCGCCTCCGGAACGTATTCAAAAAGTCAGTCTCGTGCCACTTCTTTCTTCTATAACGTTATACTAATATCTTCGCCAGAAATAATCGCAAGGACAAAGAGGATGAATCTCCCGCTTCCAGAGAGAAGGCGCGTCGCGAAAGAGTCCGGCGATCCCAATCCATGCCATTCCGCAACTCCAGCGACACAGACGATTCCTACCGCCGTGCTCGTCCTGCATACCGGGGCCAGCACCCTCTCAAGCCATCTGACATCCACATGGTCTTCGATATCTCTGCGGAAGCCGGCACGAAATACGAGAACCCTTCCTGGCCCAAGAATGAAGCTGAGCAGCGAAGCGAGGACGAATATGGAGGTCCTTACCGCCGTCGCGAAGATCTCATCGACAAGGACATGCTGGACATGTTTCCTTCCCCGCCTAGCAATCGCACCCACACTCCTACTGAGCTCGCTCCCCCTCCCACCAGGCCTGCGACCCGCCCTCCCCCGACCGACGTCGAGAGCATCATCATCCCGGACGACCTCCTTCCCCCCATCACCGACAAGTTCTCTGCGTACCTGTGCAGACTGAAGGAAGAAGAACTCGCTGAACGTGAGCGCACGATCTCCGGGCAAACCCTCACCAGCATCGACGTTCCCCCGACCACAAGGACCCATGGCCGGCCCACCGTTCAGCGGAGCAACTCCTCCGCGTCCTTCTCACAGCCCACGAGCAACGCCTACCCCAACTATTTGCACATGCACGCCCTAGCCCACCCAACCGCACACGGGCGCTCCGTCACCTACCCGCCCACCCAAGACCCCAGGGCCCAGACGACGTACGTTCCGACCCGATCGATCACCACCCACCCCAACTTCTCCACTCAAAGCCTGGGCGCCGACGCGTATCTGCGCTCGGGCCCTGTCGCGCGTCGCGCAGTTCACCAGCACACCCCGGCTCCTGGTGTGGCTGCAGTGGTCATTGAGCCTCTGCGCCCGCGCAAGACTTCCAAGTCATCTGTTACCAGCGCTCGGACCGTCGATACCGGGTTTTATCGCAATCATGTTCGTCCAAGTGACTGGCCTGCGGCGAGCGCAAGGGAGCGGCTCCAGTCTAACCCTGCTCATCCCAGCAGCTTCGAGCACGGATATGTTCATCGTCAACACACTCTCCCGCTAGGAAGGCACCAAGCATCCACTTACAGTGGCAGATCCGCTCAGGCTCTTCGCCACTGACTGCTTCAAGGGTCTCTTCAACATCAAAATACAAGAAAAAATAGAAAATCCTACGAAATCCAAAAAAAGGACCCCCTTTAGTCTCTTCGTGCACTCACTCCTCACACGCTCGTTCCCGTATTGAACGTTTGAACACTCATCCACACTCCTTAGACCTCACTCCTTACTGTATCCAATCGCATAGTACCCCACACTCCTTCGTCTCAAAAGCATCATCTGTAGCTTACTGTCTTGTGTATTGATAGTACCAGCAATTCCACTCCTTTGGTTATTAAAACCCCGCCCGAGTGATTGCTACCAAAACCCAACAGTAGAAAAATTACATTATAAGAGAAATACACGTAGATACATTCAATCACCAGATCCGCTTGACCATTGTATACCGCGTCAGATCTTCAAGCTTCACGCGGCCCTTCTTGCCCTTCTCCTCCCCTGCCTTGTTCTCCCCCATGTCGGCGACACGCGTCGCGTCGTCCCGGTCGCTGTCCAGGAGCGTCTTGAGCTTGCGATTGTATTTCTATGGCCACCGCGTGTGAGTACGAAACAGACACAAAAAAGCAGAACTAGAAGACGTACTTGTTCCTCCTTCCCCTCCCCGATCGGATCCCTCCCAAAATCATTAACAACGTCAGCCGCCTCGCGCTCTTCCATTCCCGCCCGCCTCTGCGTCGCATAGCTAATCAAATTAACCCCCATAATCACCTTAATCACCACAAAGCTACGCGCAAATAAATCATTCAGCCAGGCGCAAGAATGTTGGCAAAACACGAAAAGTTTACCAAAGCCAAAACAACACCCCAATGACTCCCAGCGTTGCATAATGCACGATCTCCGCGTTCGAGAGCGACGGCACAGCCCAGCGCCACGGAGAGGACAAAGTCCACAGGGAAAAGAAGTCGGAGTTGGCATTGAACATGAGGTTGATGGACTGCGAGCCGACGAGGATGGCGAGCGCAGCGAGGGGGAGGGAGGCGAACCCTAGCCGGCGCGCGACAAGGGGCGATTGGTCGACATAGGAGTGCTGTGTGGGGAAGAGGGGCATACCATCAGCGCATGAGAGGGAAGGAGAAAGGAGTGGAGAGGAGGGAAAGGACGAACCTTCCTCGCCCCGCGCCGCCCAAACGCACTCCCACTCGCGAGGTCTCTACACAGCACATCTGTAAAGCGCTCGTATACACTCGGGCGGATATGGTTGAACTTGGTGATGAACGCATGCTTGAGCCAGTCGACGAGCATCTCGGAGATCATCACTGTCAATACGGGCTACAAAAGAGGATAAAATTTGTGTAAGTACGATAAGTCCAAAAGGACGACGAGGAGAGGGGAGGGGAGAAATGGACGCACGTAAGATATCGTCCACAGCACATTGTTTCCCCTGAACCACCCGAAGCTCTTGGGGAGCACGAAACCCTCGGTGAAGTCGAACTCGGTGCCGCTCAACTCGATGAGGTTTCGGAAGGCGACAACACAGAGCATGAGGGCGAGGGTGAAGCGCTCTACGATGTCTGTCATATTCGATCAAACACCGACATTAGTCCTTTAATTCTTCTTATAATTAACTAGGGGGGGGGGGGGAAGTAGGGGAAGAAAAGGGGAAGGAGAACGGGAAGGGGAGAACGGGAAGGGGAGAACAGGAAAGGAGGGGAAAACGGGAGACCCACCGGCACAAGTAATCTGGAACAAACTGTCCTTCTCGAACTTCTTGAACACGCTGCCCTTGATCTCGACGAACTGGTTCGACACGAGCAGCGTAAGTAGCGCGTGGTCGTACGAGTTGACTGCGACGTTGAGCGCGATGAGCTGGTAGACCATTACGAGGGCGTGCGCGACTGCGGGGGGAGGGGGTTAGTGGAATAGAAAAGAAGGGAAGGGGAAGGAGAGGGGAAGGAAAAGGGAAGAGGGAGGGGGGAGAAGAGGCTGACCGATGTAGCATGTCGCGAGGAAGAAGAATAGGAAGGGCCGGAAGGTGTGCGATGACACCGGTACTCTGTGCGAGAGTGGCTCCAGCGTCGAGCGAGAGAAGAGGCAGTCGAGGATGTCCTGCCCGATAGAGGCACACAATCTGTCGCCAATCTAGTGACCGAAAAATTACGAATTCAGAAATTCGTAGTAAACCACGCGAAGACGAGAAGAAGAGCGCGGCCCACCTCTAACGCATTAAATATAACATAAAGCTTAATCGTGTCCTGCCCCCTAATCGCATGGTATATCTTGCTCGCGTCCGTCAGTGGATTTAAAATCAGCAGCGACACCACCAAGAGCAGTGCGCGGATGAGGTCGGCCTTCTGAGCTGGGGGCAGGGGTGGGGCAGCGGAGAAGCGGAGGAGGTTGCGCAGGGAGCGCAGGAGTGCGAGGAAGGCGCGGATGGGGAGGATAGTGAAGGTGTAGAGGAAAGAGTCAAGGCAGAGGATGAAACCGAAGCCGATTATCTGGTTGGGGGTGGATTGGTTCATTATAAAATGGGAGGCATAGTGTTTGTGAAAAGGCTCACCTTCTCCATGGCCAAAGGCATGCTCAGGAAGTTGCTCACGCGCTCCCATTTCAGCTCCTGGTGCGAGTCAAAGTCCGTCGCGAGGAGCTCTTCTCTCAGGTAGTCCCACAGCGAGAACGGCGCATCCAGCTGCGCCACTTGGGGCTTATACTCCTCTTCCTCTTCTTGCTGGAAAGATCGAGACATAGGTGAGACAGGGCTCGGAGGCGTATACGGACGCGACGGCAATATCGGCGTGGGTGGCAACGAGGCATACGCCGTCGGGCGCGCTCTTGCACCATCTGAAAACAGTCTACGTCCACCAGCACTGGAAGAAGGCTGGATATGGTTAATATAGTCTGCCTCCGCGTCAAGCTCGTCGTCCTCGTAGTCAGAACCGTCGGTGTAGTGCGGGCGGTAGAAGCTGTGGTGCAGCGTCGCACTCGCCCTCGGTGGGCTTAGAGATCCATGGCTCCCGCGAGCGCGAAGAAACGGAGGTGCAGAGCCCAGTGAATGCGTAGAAGCAGAGCCCCAGCCGGCCACTGAACCGACGGAGAAGCGTCGGCGCAGTTTGCGCAGGCGACGGGGGCTTGGGTGGGCGACCGTGGCCATTCTAGGTGATATGGAGTAAGATAAAGGTGATTTAGGTGATGGAGTCCAATGGATTGGATATAAAACCTTGCTATTGCAGCGCTAAGTCATCCTCAAACTTGCTTGTTCGACGTGTCTGACCAGTCGTGTTGCACGTCGCCGGCACACCGCGCCGCGAGACATTGGCTCTGACGTAATACGGAGATAATGGCCAGCAAGCCCGTTACTGCCAAGGTTGAGATTCTGTCAGTCGTTGAATTGCAAGGCTGCTTAATTCCTATGGAAAGCTCTGAACGTTACGGGTACGACTACAAGTATAATAGCACAAATTAACTACATCTACAATATTAATGTAATGCAGCGACTCTTGACTTCTGGTCATTCGTCTAGGCTCACCAATCATGGCAACAAGGCTGCATAAATGACATACATGAATCATTCTCGCACAATTCAGAACTTCTCCTTCCCCTCTGCCAACATCTTCTCCCTCTTCTTCTCCTCCCGTTTTGCCTTCTTTCTCTCCCTTGTCTCTCGCTCCTTGGGAGTCTCATCCCGAGAGCGCCAATCACCCAACATCCCTGTCCCCAGCGTCTGGCGGACGTTCGTTGCCAGCAGCATCACGGTCGCAAACCACTCTGGGAGTACGTGGAAGAGATAGAAGCATGCTTTGGCCCCCGGGCTATTTAGCGATCCTGGGCCTGTTGAGCTTAGAGAAGTGGTGGTGCTTTTCATTACGGCGAGGCGATAGACGGCGGGGATGGTCTATGCAAGACAGTTTTGTTAACCGTGAGTTGGGACATATTCACCATAAATTTTTCCCGCTTACCAGGACGATAGCAAGCGGTACAATCAACGAAGCCCCCCGCTCGCTCACACGAGGCAGCTTCGAACGCGCCCACAGCGTCGAATGCAAAATCACCACATACGTCAAAAACAGAGCAACCGCGCTGCTCGCATACCTAAACACAATTATATGCATCAGCATAACTCCCAACTCAAATACAAAATCCAGCAACCACCTCAAGCGCATCGTCTTATCCCCCTCCATCGAATTATCAAACACGCTCTTATAATTTGTATTCGCAAACGTCCCGGGCAGCACCGCCGCAAGAAACGCCAGATTCGTGAAATCCGACAACCGTCTTGACCAAAAGCGCCATCTTGGACGATCAGGCGTGCCCGGGGGCGGGGGGGTACCTAGGTATCCCTTCGTCGCGGCCGCGGGGGACTGGGCGTACGTCTCTGATCCATAGGTCGGGTTAACAAGGTAGCAGCGCATGAGGTTGACGAGGTCGTTCGCGATGCCGATGTATCCCAGCCCGAGGGTCAGCTGCATGTACGTGATGAGCCCTTTCGAGAAGCGGCGTTGTTCGTTGTGTGCTTGTACGGCGCGCAGGGAGAACAGGATTAGTCTTAGAAAAAGCTCATTCAGCTGTTATGATTCATTGCGTGATAGGAAAAAGGAAAGGTAGAATGGGAATAACCTTTCCACCGTGAATGTTAGCGTCCCCGTCAGCAACAACGTGCGCGACCTCTTATCATACACGCGGTACACTATCAGCGGCGTGAGTAGGCCGTATAAAGCAGCAAAGAGTACGGAGGGCGCAAAGTCGGCCGGGAGGGCAGTCCCCCCCACGGGCGTGGGGAACGTCACTACCATGTCAATTCAAGGAGGGGGGGATAGGATGCAAGGGATCCTCCAGATACCATGAACCGGTATTTAATACTTGGGCGTCAACGTGGAAGTGCTAGTAATTGTACAGCATCATTCATCGGCACATACAATGTTGACTAGGACTCTCGAGGTCCAGTGCTCACCTAGATAGATTCCAGCTGTAGAGAAGAAATGCCTTTTTGCCGTCTGTGAGTGCTTTTCATACGGGTCAACAGCGGGGATCAGTGACATCGTGGGGATCATGAGGTCCACTGCTGCTGCGCAAAGGTGTGCAGTTTACAGATTTTGAGTGATAATGATCTGTGGCATGGGAGCGTATTATTAGATTAAATCGGGATTAAAATACGAGTATAAGAGGTCCGTGCATTTGGGAGGCTGTTGCGTTTGCAATTCCTCAAAAGCAGTATCGCCGAGCTCCTATCCTTTGAAGAGTCAAATTGGGTATCAGCGAACGTTTAGGATTGAATAAGAGTGCCACTTGCCTCGTTGGCGTTGGCTGATAACGCTAGGTACCTGGACGAAAGAGTCAGAATTAAGATGATGGGTGAATTACGTCGGTGCCTTCTTGAGAACTTAATAGTCAGGAGTCTTGGACTCTGAGGCTAGGGCTTAAACTTCGCCACAGCAACGTACCGCCTAGTCGAGGAATTTTACGTATACAGATGCATTCACGTTTCCAGGGAACGAGTCAAGGAGTTACACCAAATCAAGACAGCGTCCAATTCCGCAACCTAGTCCTGCATGGAACACCACTCACAATCCTTGACAGCTCTTCCGTAACCTGTTCATTCACACGAACGTGATATCCTGTGGCTTCCCCCCATCGGCGAGCCTCAGCGCCACGATCTGCGTGCTCAAGCTCGAATACCCGTTCCCTACAAAAGCACTCGCCCTCCTCCCCAGCTCAATATCGACGCACACTGCCCAATCCGCCTCGCCCCACCCCACAGGCACGTCCGCGGAGTGCGTCACGCGCCTCATCGGGCCCCCAGGCCACCCGTTGCGTTTCGCCCACGCGGCGTTCGTGAATGCCTCCGCGAGCTTGTAGTGTTGCAGGTACACGAGGGGGTGGTCCCACGCGCCATCGTGCAGGACGTGCAGGGTGCGCACAGTGGGGTGCAGCTTGGCTTGGATGGTGACGGCGTCGAGGATGCGGTACAAGGAAGGGTAGCAGTGGTCGATGATGGAGGTGCCGTTGGAGATGTCGAGTGCTGGGAGGCGGATGGAGGGCTGCAGGAGGGGGAGGGTGGCCCAGGTGGTAAAGCCGACGTGATCTTCGGATAGGATACGACAGTGTTCTTCGAAATCACCTGCAAAAGTGGGGGACTAAAGATGAGAATTGGGCACTCTCAGCCAGCAAGTAGAAGACGTACCACGACGAAGATGAAGAGCTATGTATGGCTCGCCGCCGCCCTCTGTAGGTCTCGTAAGGTTTAACTTCGACTGAGCACGGTCTGCAAGTTCCAACACCGATTGGGACCACTCAAAGTGATTCGCCAGATATTTTTCATAACTTGGCCATATCACATGGATGCCTGTGCTGGAAAGGAAGCTAGCATCGCAACATAAGATATGTGGACAAAACCAAATCAATGCGATACGCACTCCCAGTTGAATATCCAGTCATCCACGACAATACACCTCTCCTTGCCGCTTAGCACAGACTTGGCATGTTCCCACTGACTGTCGAAGTTCGCTTTGAGCTGCACATGCGTGATCTCGCTTTCGGGGCACACTTCGTCGAAGACCGCATCGCTTATTGTGCCCTTTGTTGGGCCAAGGAGAAACGCAGAGAGCGGGACGTAGGCTTTCTCTCCACGAGGACGCCAGACAAATGGCTGGTACACGTATATTCGAGATGTCTGGAGAGCTAGATGGTGGAATAGCAAAATTTCTTGGGCCTGTTACTCATTCGTTAGCTAGGGCATCGTGAAGATAGGATGCTACTCACTTGGTTGTTAAATCCTGCTCCCTGAAGCTGCTTGAAGCGCACGTATTTCTTGTCTCGAGAGTTACGAATCAAACCGAGAGATTGCTCTTTCTCCGAGCCAGTGAGGGTATTGTACAATGCATAAGATGGTCTCGATTTGAAGTAAATGTAAGAAATAACCAGTACTACAAGCACGACCAAGGCGAAGAGAGGCCGGAGGATGCGCCACAATCTTTGAGCAAGAGGAGCCTTTTGGTGATAGACGTTGGGCATGTGCACGTGTACGTCGAAGAGTTAAATCTTCAGCTGGAGGATTAGGAACATATGTAAGGAAGTAACCGCTATCGAGCTACGATAGTAGCCTGAATGCGATGCGTGTTGCGACCGCAGGCGTCAATTCCAGCGTCAATGTTCGAGACACCTTGCCACCGGGTCGTGCACATGATGTCCATCAACAGCTACGTGACGTCCACAACGACGCGCCTGTCTAGATGAGCAGATTGCTTCTTTCAATATTCGCCTTTCCTTGGTACTAAAGAAGGGCCGGACTGGTGATATATTAGATATATTACACTGGACTGGGCGAACTAATACAAGCGATCTTAAAGTGGGTATAGGAGGTATGGTAAAGTTTGAACTGCAATGTCCAGATGAAGTAGGGTTGGGAGATGTAGGTATGTGCGCATAGTGCGAGAGGAAACGAGACTGTGGTATGATGTGTGTAATGCAAGCTGTGACTCGTATCTGAAGAGTAAAGGGAGAATGAAAATAAGAGGGTATATAAGAATCGCCCTCTCTCAGCGCCATCAACTAACTGAAGGCGTAGATGAAGACGTGGACATAGCAGGCGCTTGATTCGAGGTCTACGGGATCTCAGAAACCCAAGGTGAGCTGCAGTCGTGCGGGATAGATTGGGCGGCAGCAGTTGCACGGGCTTTCTTAATTTGATCGATGTCGATCTGCTCATGAGCGGAGTTCCATTGTTGCTGCCAGCGATGCGGCTTGCGTGTTTTTCGCCTATTGTGGGGGATAGCGAAGTAGAAGGCGATGAGGATTTATGGGAAGACGTAGGAGTAGACGTTGGAGTGGACTTGAGGGAGGCTGGAGGGAATGAATTTGAAGATGACTTCGGTGAGGATGAAGGACCCGAAGTTGAAGAGGGCGTAAGGGAGGGCCTCTGAGGCTTGATTGAAGGGGATGTAAGAAGCAACGATACTGAGGGGCGGCGAATGGGCGGGAGGACAGGATACCAGTCTTGAGAGGTTGGTGAGAGGTAGCAGACTTGAGTGGGATGGAGACGTCCTAGGTCTGATTAACGACAAGGGAGACGAGGCGGAATTCGTAGGAGAGGCGAGACTCGTAGGAGTAGAAAAGATTGTGGGAGTAGCAGGGACGGTGGAAGTAGCAAGAGCAGGTGAAATACGACAAAGGGCACTGCACCTGTGGTTGTTGGGGATGGTAGGAATTCTGCTGGGAGGAGTCTAGGAAGGGCTGATGGTCGCGGAGGCTGACGTTTTAAGCGAAGCGCCCGAAACCCTGCAGACCACGGCTGGAGTAGTGCAAGGAGACTCTGTCTCCGTGCTGGAGAACGTCGGAGATAGCTGTATACCTACCCAAGGAACTAGCCAACCATTCGAGGAATGAGCAGCTGGACTCGTCAATCTCCTTCAAACACCGGCTCAATAGCGAGGAACCTAGACAAAAGGTTGGCACCGTTCTGAGGGGTTCATATTAGAACTGGAATCTTCGCTGGAACCAAATGATACTTGCAGACCTCCAACTAACGAGAAGAGGAGCCAGAAATGGATGGAGCGGAAGGAAGATCGACATCGGAGGCGATGGCGACCTATTCGTCCTTGGAGCCCGTATCTTTGGATGCTTCCTGGCGTAATTGCTCCATAAACTCGTCGAGGACCTTGTGTTTGGGCTCCATCTCTTCTTCAGGAATTATCGCCAGCTTTGAAGATGAAGGCGTGAATATATTGACATTCGAGGAAAGCTGCTTGGCTTGTGCTTTCCAGAAGCCCTTCTTTTTTTCGATTTCGGTCAACTTCACTTGCATGTTCAATATCAAATCAACTGTAGCCAAATAATCTTCTGGGGACCGGGCGCCAATAGCGGAGGAGACTATCAGAGACCAAGGTGATTCGGGGTCCAAAGATGCTTCCTTGATGGACAGAATGAGAGCCTGTTCGGCGTCCATGCCATTCTTGAGGTCGCTCGCCGCCCTAGAGAGGACAGAAGTATGAAGGCCAAGCTCAACCATCGCAGCAATAAACTTGTGGGCTTCGTGAAGACGTTCCTCCTGTGCATGTCTTGCGTCTAGATGTTCGAGGCATTGTTTCTTCCAGGTAATCTTTTGGATGCGCTCAATGTTCAAGTTAGACGTCAAAATGCTAAGATCTGCTTCCAGAGCCATGAAATCTGATTCGAGGTACACGCTGCGCTCCTTCAATTCTGTCATCTGCGCTTCCAAGGTATGGACACGCTGCTTGGAAGCGCGCAGATTGCGGTGAAGATCGTTGGGGGAAAGAAGGTCCAAAGGAGGTGTGGGATTGAAATCCAAAGGAGGCGAGCGGACTATAGGAGTTGTGACTGCATCGAAAGAAGTATCGAAAGCATCGGTTTTGAGATTAAGCTGGGGAAGGCTGACTGAGGAGGTAACCACCTCGTTCGGAGCAACCGTGACCGTCTCATTTGGAGTAAATGTATTTGCGGCTAGCAGAGCCTTGGGTGACTTGGGTGATTGAGGAGCCTGTTGGCGTTCTAAGGGGAGCCTCGTATACCCGGCTGGCTCGAAGAATATAGGAGAGAAATGGACAGAAGCTACAGGAGAAAGACGGAGGCGTTCATATGTAGGGTCTTGGATGGTTGTGTTTGTATTTGAGCGGAAAGAGCTTGAAGGCTGGAAGTTGGGTGCAATAGAATAATTTGAGCTAGGAATGTTGATTTCGAGAGGAACAGAGGATTTGGAGGGTTTGTGACCTTGAAACTTGCTTGTTAACCGCTGCGTGAACTTGGACATCTTACTTTGCGACTTATCCACCGAAGCTCGAGGGGAACCCAGCATAATGAGGGAGGAACTTGACAACAGCAGAAGCGGAGGACAACGCTTGACCGACGGTAACGGCTTGCTAGTTCTCGTCGTAGTGGTTCGAGAGGCTCCAGAAAGATGAATCGCACGCGGCATCCCCCGTTATTTGCGCAAACGTTAAGAACAAACATGTTGGGAGTCGGACTCAGCTCCTTCGTCGGACGCAAAAATCGTCCTTCCTCCCTTCACAGCAAAAGCTCAATGTTATAGGTCTTCTACTGGATAACATTAATCAATAAGTTGCCTAAGAAAATTAAACTCTTCTTAACCATGCACCTCGGGTTCTCTGTATTATTCGTATTCCTGTCTCTTCGCAACCCATAGGCCCTACTAGACGCTATTCCAATCACCTTCATCAAGTTTCTGCCAGTCTTCAACGTCAAGGTTCTTCGATCTTCGAAATTTTCGGCCTCACAGCCTCATTGCACCCTGCAATGCGCAGCACCTCAAAGATTCTTATCACAGATCAGGGCAACCAATGAATGGTATTCAGCGCCGCTTGTGTCATGGGTAGTGGCGGCTCTGGCATTCCTGCGGCTTGGCATGTTCAGTCACTTCTCCCACGTAGATCCTTTATATACGAACGCCCATGGCTGTATCGCGTTTCTGCGCAGCACCACTGTATTCCTTCAACGACTAGGGGTATGGCAAGTTCTCTTCCAGCACTGGTGGGAGGTGTTCCGGAAAAGATTGAGTTGGCGTGGTCCATTGCCTTCACTGCGCTCTATGGTCTGCTTCTTCCGGCGTTCATCTATCGTCTATGCAGCAAGCGTTCTCGCACCGTGTTGTTGATCGGAACGATGTGTTTTGTGACTGAAAGGTACTTAATGCATCTACTCAACCTTTCATATGACGCGTCTGATAATACGGCGCTGCTTTTCAGGACTATTATGCTTAGCCTGAGAGCGGTGGTGTCTCAAGAATCCACGTCCGGAAGATCTGAAGGATTCTTAGAATACCAACAAACAACAATTTGCATGGGCTTCATAGCAGTGGTACAAGACCTTGCCAGCCTATTACGTACCATCCTCGTCAATGCAACATATAGCTCAGAGGATGCAAAACACATACAGGGACTCGCCGAAACAGCTCCGACAGAGGGCGCAAAGGTCGCGTATCCCCAACTAATAACGCTAGAGAAAATATCTCAGTTCGACACCCAATCCATTATTGAGTTCGAGGTGCCCGACAAGCCTCGACAACGGTTTTGGTTCCGGCGAATGCATGGTGTGATGCATATAATGTCTTTCGTGGCAATGGGTATTGGGTTCGCGGGGAATGGCAGTCTAATAGCTCAACGGCATAACAAGAACCGCCTAAGTACCAACCAGGCACTGCGGTGTGTCAATTTTACCAACGGCTTTCTGTGTTCCTGTACTGAATATTGGCTGTTATAGATATGCAAGCGCTTCAATAATGTTAGTTATTATTGTCTCTATAATTGCCGTCTCGTTTTGGGCCTTGTCCAATTTACGGCAGATTAACCGAAGAGCTGCATCGTGCCTGGTGTGGCTTGGTCTTATTCTGGTATGTATTTGCAGCTTCTGCTAGCATTGTTGGAATACTGACATTTCACACATTATAGGTTCTTCCCGTTACTTATCGCATTGTCGCGATGACGTCCACAATGCCCTCCTACAACGCCGAAGAGTTGGCTCCCAGCGACACAGCCACGAAAGCTACATTTTATGCTCTGAATATCCTCCCAGAATGGATCATACCTCTATTTCTATGTTCGGTTAATGTGCGACGAACCTTCCAGACTGGCTGTCGCGGCGACATACGGTGGAAAGACCTGGCAGATGGCAGAAAAGACGAAACCATATCCCCAGAGCTAGAGAGTCAAGGAAAGTCAGAAAAGGCGTGATAATGATTGTGGACCTTGTATTTTAGTTTCCATAGAAGTATTGCACGTACGCAATGTAATGTTAGTGATAGTTATATATAAACCTGAAAGTTGACTTGAGCTGCTTAGCTGCTCGCATGAACTTGGAAGTTCGAAGGGAAACTGGGCGTTCAAATTTATTCGGTCACGTGGGTGCTTCCGATCTAATTTCTAGCCTGCTTCAACTTCACGTTCTAACTTCTAACCACTGGCAACAATTGCAACTTGAGCAAACGTGCGGCAAGCTTGTCTGCTATGGCATCATCTTTTGGTCTCACATCGTATTGCAGAAGGGCAGCGACGCGCCTCTCTCTCCCTCGCATCACAGTCTCGCAGCGCTCCTACCAAAGACCTTTGCCGCCAGCATCGGATACTCTCGAGCTCCCGCCGATAGACACATGGCGCAAACATTTCCCAGTTACCTTATCGTCAAACCACCGAGTTTCCCTCCGGAATCCAGACACAGCAGCCCTCCTTGCGGATGCATTCGTGCCAGAAGGTTCTAGGGATAAAGTAGTTCTAGAGTCCTATCCAGGTGTGTAATTGTTTCATGCAGCTCGTCAAAAACCAAAAACCGAGTACATAGGAAGGTCCCGGACAATTAACACGGGCATTGATGAACCTACCGAAGGAGAGGATAAGTAAGATCATTGTTATGGAACAGGATCCTCATTACCTTGCGTATCTTCGCGTGAGTAAATTATCCGTGCCACCCACTGTTTTATGCGTGCTAATGATTCTTGTATGTTCACTTTGTATTACAGCCCCTTCAAGAGGTAGACCCTCGCGTAATGGTACTTGAAAAGGGCGGATACGACTGGGACGCGTATCAGCATATGGACGCGCAAGATATACTAGCAGGCGTACAGAAAGTTGGGTGGGACGAAGGTGGTTCGTACATATTCCCTACCTCGTTTCTAACCTTCGGTTATCAATGGCTTTATGAGTAGTTCACCCCCAACTACAATTCATTACACACATACCATCAAGTATCCCCGGAGAGCAGCTCGTCGCGCAGCTCTTGCGGACTATCCCGGACCAGCAGTGGTTATTCCAATACGGCCGAGTTCCTCTCAATTTTATTTTGAGCTCAAGCTTATACCAAGTAGGTTTGCGTGAAGAAGATCGTTTCCCTAGACCTATTTCTAACTTCACCTACAGCGTATAATGTCGCCGCCTGATGACAGGAACCAGCGATGTAAACTTAGCGTTATCGCGCAGGCTACTTCCGAGTTAACGGATACACTTCCCTATGACACCTTGCAGCCCTTCAACGACCATCTCCATCCTGCACGACACGCAGCTTTGAAAGAGGGCAAACCGGGAGAAACCAGGAAAGTAGGGAACCCATTCCAGACACTAACTGCCATACCCTTGGAGCATCAGGTATGTCTGTTGCTTATCCCCTCTGCAACTAAGTCTCAAGGATGAAGGTAGTATATCAAAAGGCGTCGATTAGACGAATGGGATTTCATTCTGCGCCGCATGTTTGTGCTGAAGGCAACGGCAATTAAAAAAGGCATACCGTACGTTCTCTTTTATCGATCAGCATCCTGTTCATGTTCTCACCTATATCCAGTAATCTCGCCCCCGGTGCCCAATCGCTCTTGAAAAGGCTCGACAACCCAGATATTCCGGAAGAAAAAAGAGTTGACCTGACAAGAAGTCCTCGAATTCTGTCCGTCCGGGACTGGTCCCTTATTGCAGATGCTTTCCATGATTGGCCGTTTAAACCTGAGGTTCGTGGATAGCCTGGTTATATACTAAAATCGTTTGCTAAATAACAGCGACGAACTTCTAGGACCTCGCCATTGATACGCTATTCCTAGCTCAAGACCAAAAGAATCGTGTTAGATGAGGAATGTATCAGTTTTACTACTGCCCCTTCACTGCTTCCGGCCGATATCAGCCTTCACCTACGGCTTTGGGATTAAGGCTTGATGGGAGTAGCACACTGTTACCCAGGGTGTTGCTCTGATGGTAGTGGCAAGTACATAGTGTTGTACAATATCTGCACCATAATATACAGCAGCGAAATCAAAGCGAACTCAATAAATAATATGACAGCATTATGTATCAACGAATAATTACGTTATGTAAATCCTGTGTTCTCCTACTGCGTCTCCTGCATTATCGTCAGCTACTCTCTTGTGAAGAAACGAGCTCGCAGATAAACTTACCTCTAACGTTTCTTCAGCAGGTTGGGTCTCTTCTCCACATAGAAGGCTCTTGTCCATCTGACTATCCTCCTGAGTCTCTAAGAGTGTATCAGCCTCAGACGTAAACGTATCCGCCATGTCGATATCTATAGGCGGTGAGTCTGAGTATCCATTTTCATCTGATACTACGTCGGTCTTTGGCTTAGACTTCTTCGGAGGAGCAGCCTTGCCCATCATCCCAAAGAGCGTTGCTTGCTTAGGGCCCTCCGATTTCTTCTCCTTCTCCTTCTCCTTCTCCTTCTCTTTACCTTTGGCAAAAGGCCCTGTGAAGTTATTGGCATCAGCATGATACTGTAGTCACATAGCTCTCATGACATACTCTTCAGTTTTCCATTTTCAGACTCTGCAGCATCTACCTTCTCGAAAAAGCTTTCGCTCTTGTGAAGGGTCTTATTGGTCTCTGATTTGCGAGCGAACGGATTTCGTGTAGCATCAGATTTGCGAGCAAAAGGATTGGCTTCTGCACAACAACAGTCAGAAAGCGATGCATGAACGATGAACAAGATATTACTTTGTTTTGGTGGAGGCATTGAGAAAGGATCCGCCGTGGTAGCTGAATCATCCAATTCCGTGCGTTTGCGTTTCCCATCTTGAGAAGTCGGAGACTCGGTCAACGGTGCCTCACCCCACGAGGATCTTGCTGGCGTTTGTGAGGAGGGGGCGACTGAGCTGTATCGGGTATTCTCGATGATTGGAACCGTTACACGGACCATTCCAGGTCTTTCAATTGCAGGAGGAGGCCTTATATCACCAAGAGGATCCAGACGTGAGGACGATGCGCCATTGGCGTGCACAACCTGGCGAAGGGGAGGGTCAGGCTTCAGCCAGCGACGGCGCTTACTGCGTGCAGCGGCTAGGCGATCCTCTGCCTCTTCCCGTTCTGCCTTCAAGATCTCGACTTTCTCTCTGAACCCAGGCAAGTGATTGAAGTCAGCGATCTTCACCGCGTTATCAAAGTATTGGATATTGTGGATGATCTTCGTGAGTTCAATAGCGCGAGGGATATTTTCCGCCTTGCAAGCTGCTTGGATAAGGAACATTAGTTCCCTGTCGAGTGCCAGTTCTCTCCTCGCAATTTCCTCTGTCGTAAGTTCGTCGTCGAGGGAATCGAGCGCGTTCTGCACAAACAGAAGTTCTCGCTCCATGCTAAAAACTAAGATTAGAACTTGTAGTGCATAGCAAAAGACCTGAATACAAACTTTTCTTCCTTGGGTTCGTCGCGTCGGAAAGGTAAATGGATAGGCAATTCTTGAATCAGTGGTCTCGGGAATCCTGGATGTTCTTGACGTCCCTGTAATACGTCTACGATTAAACGCCGGTCACTCAACATATGAAGAGCTTACCTTCAAAATTAGGCACATGAAATTACTCCCTGTGATCCCGACAGGCCAATATGATTCATCCTTACCCTTACGCCTCTCAAGTAGATTTGTATCCATTACTCTTGCCCATGACGCGTGGTGAGGGATGCGGTACTTCGTTAATATGTGCACATGCCCAGTGCTATCGTACATCACAGGAGCCTAGATTAAATATGAGCACCAGGATACATACAATACATTAAAGAACCTACTCCTTGGTCCGTGATTCCAATCCACTTCAACGTGTGTCCTTTCGGGATAGGAAGGACATCCCGCTGGCGCACACTGAAGTCCTCGAAATTGATGATCGAATACGACAAATTCTGGGAACCTGCAAAACCAAGTTAACGTATATCTTACGGCAAGACAAATGCATTATCTACCATCAATGGTAGTGCTTCCCGCACGGTGCACCACGAACACCCACTCAGCGCTCGCAACCATACTGACAAAATCACCGCCCAGGGGCATGATCCTCCTCTCCCTGCCCGTACCGCTGAGGAATGTCAAATCGCTCTCACTGGTTGCAATTACAATATTGCCGAAGCCCTGCAGCTCACCATCCGCACTCTTGGATGAGAGCTCCGGCGCGCCAGCACAAATACCCAGGGCACGGGTGTCTTTGCGCAAAGGGTACACCCATTCTCGCTGCACCGTCCAGGTGCTATAGGGCTTGAAGAGGACCTGGGCGGCGTGGTCGCTTTCTGGAGGGCATGCAAATACGGCACCGCGCTCACCTGATGGAAGGCGTTAGTTACAAACGTAAATGAAAATAGAATAAAATAACTGCATACCGAGGTATCCGAGATCGTATTTAAAGTGGTCAGTAAAATGGTATCCTTTCCGTGATGACTTGTCGAAGAAGTCGACGTTGATAATGTGATGTGTATCTTGGTCGGTTACGTCTATAACTCCAATCATGTTGTATGCTGATAGCGTTGACAGTCAATACAGAGCACAAGGAGAATATGATAAAAATATTCGTACCCAGGTATCGTTTTTTGTTTACCATGGGCGTTGATCCAGGCTGGAAGGGAGGCTGCGCCTTCACAATGCTCACTAAGAATAACCATCAGCCTCACACATCCAATAAGACTCGAACGCCGTCCACTTACCCATCTCCTTTACCATTCCGCCCGCCAGCCTCCCTTTCTCGGGCTCATCCCTTATCCCTCCTATCCCTAAGTCATCCACAATCCAATCATCATCGATATCTGCCATTGCTTCATCCAAATCCACGTCCGGCACGTCATTCGTAAAATCATTTGCCGTTGACTCTCCCACATCGTCGCCGAAGAGATTCAGCCCCGTCCTGGGTTTCATTGGAATTGTCGCTGAGCCGCTGGTCTGAGCGGTCACCCGTACTGGGTCTGGCATCGAGGCGTCGATGGGTTTAGGCCAGCGGGTGAATGCACCATCGGTATCTGTCCATGCAATGAGATTTTCCCGAGGCGAGAACGCGATTTGGGTAATTGTGGACCCTATAGTTCCAGAACGGCTGGTGGTAAAATTAAGTGCGCGTTAGCAACTGACAAGAATAGAGGAGCATCACAATATACCTTGCAATAAGACGGCGTGTCTGTGTTGACCAGATGTGGAGTTTTGATTGTGAAGCAGACGCGAGGTACAGGCCATTTGGGGAGATTGCAAGAGCTGTTATGGCGCCTCCAACATTCTTGTCAGAGTATGTAGTAGATTTTGACCAGTCTGCACGCGAAATTGTGACGATTTCTATGAAGACACGTTAGCCTCACTGGTTCAGAACATTTCCATGAGGCTTACCTTGGCTGCGGGTACCGGCGAAGAAGTATTGTCCAGATATATGCCAAAGCACTGTGCAATCGTGCGCAAATTCAGGGGACCTGGAAATTCTAAGCATTGAGCAACCTCAGACGAAACATCAGGCGCTTACTCCGGGTCAATGACAACGGGTATGATTCCATCGATAATCTTCTCGATTTTCGGCTGACTTTCTGACATACTCCAAACGATGATCTTACCGTCAGATCCAGAGGTCGTCTAATGGATTTGGTTAGCGAGTAAAATGCTGAAAGCGATGGTTACACGCACCAGCAAGTTTTCAGTTGGGTGCCATGACGCTCTGCGTACGCCCCTCGAATAGCCCTCTAACCTATCCACGTTCATTATGTCCTCCATATCGATGACCTTAACAAAGAGCTCACTTTATATGAGTCAGACGAGCCCAAAGCAAAAGGCAGTAGAAGAACTCACTCAGAGGCAACTGCCACTCTCTTTCCCTTTGGGTCAATCGCGACGCTCCTCACTGGCACCGCGACTGCAGCAGTTACTGGCGCATCAAACTCAGTGGTATTCTTGAAGTATCTCCTCACTTCACAGTCTTCGCTGCTGGAAAGCCAAAAATCGTCCTACATACAAAAGGCGTCAGCAATCTCAGTGGTGTAAGGAACAGCAATATGACGCGACGAACTGTGACGGCGACCGAAGTAACTGCTCCATCTGCATCAGCAGCGGCCTCTGGTTCTTGTTCGGCGCCTTCATTCGTCTTCCATATGCGCACTATACAGTCTTGACCACCAGTAAAAGCGCGTCTGCAGGCCTTGAGTCAGCGACAAGCGATGAACAATGGGAACAAAGGAAACGCACGATCCATCTTTGGAGAACGCAATACATGTGTGACCCGGTCCGTGAGACGCGCTTGTGATGAGTTTCGACATAGCAGGTACCGAGGAGGAACGACGTTAAGGACAAGAGCCTGAGCTGGCCGTGACCGTGAACACGCTCGTCACATATTAGTCACGCGTTCGTGACATCCATCGTCGGCCCGGGGACTAGCCGGGCTTTAACTTGTTCTAGCGCCGCAGCGCGCCACATCTTTCTCTTCGATATCACAACGAGTTCTTCAGCGCTCAATGCCCACAGCCTGGTCAACGCCTCAGGCCTGCGCTGGCTTCTATTTCCCATGATACAACTCACTGTTCATCTTTGTACTGCCCTTTCATCTATCACCAGACAAATTATATGCTCCATCATATTATCAAGCCATGATCAACCCCACCCAAGTACACTGGTCTCGGGGAGGGCTCCCAGGTTCTGTCTTCTAGCTGGCGACTCAGTATAGGCACCGTGCAATTCCTCACGATTTTGTCGTCCTGCTCGGAATTTCGACGGGCTTTAGGCGGGTGGCGCCTGTAGATACTAGCAGCCCATCATGATCCACGACAACTAGGCATGAGGAGCTTGCATTCCGTCCTTTTTCCTGTCCTTCTCCCTGGCGACCCACCCGAATTCCCCGCTGACCATATTTCTGCATTCAGATCTGAAGCTGCATTGCCTATTCTTTGTGATCAACAATGCTCGTACTAGCTGGGTTGGTACTGCTCCCGCATGGCTGATAGGCGCACTGATATCGAATACCTCGATAACAAACAACCTTGTCTTCGAAAGATGGGATGCTGCGTTGCTACACTCGCACGAGGGGTTGGCTGCCTTCTATGGAATGAGCGTTCGAAGCTTCAGTAGTGATCTAATATTATCCTTCGTTGAACGATTACTTCATAAGTTGCTGTTCCGCACCCTCGATGTAAACCCAATCTCGTTGTTTTCCCCTCCCAATTCCGCCCGGGGATGAATCAACCCCCCTCATTACTCTTTCCTCTGCTTTGCGCGTCTCTTGTCTGTGCAATCGCTACACTCATTTTTGCAGCGCTTGTCATTAGTATCTCTCCCGTGCTCTGGGCCATTCCAGGTGCCTTCATTGCCACCTTTGCGAGCCACGCGATATTCCTCCTCATATCCCACTCCGATACCTCCAACCCCTTGCGAGTGTTTTCGGCCGTTAATGTCGCGGTGGCATACTTGCTATGTTTATTGTGGGTCTCCGCGCTTTCAATAGCGGTGACGTACACTGTCCTCCTATGGACGAACACGATCGACAAACCAGACGAGCGCAGCAGAATATGGTGTATAGTTTTGTTATGCGTGCTTTGCCTTCTGGAGGCAACCATAACTGCTTTCATCACTGCCTTGACACACAAGGAGAGGAAACGCCTAAAATACGCAGAAAAGTGGAAATGGAGGCCTGGTGCCATCAACAATTCTAGTTCACAATGGAGGTTAGTCAATCACCTATCTCTCTCAAAATAGTACAGTCGTTGACTATTGACTAGTATTGGGAAAAAGTCTGGTGGCGGGCCAGCAGGCTCACAGTGGAGGTTAGTCGCTCGTCTATCTGTCAAGCAATCTCACGCTGACTGTTATTTAGTATCGCACAACCGTAGCCATGGCTTGTCTACTGGCACCATTTCTTGATTGTTAATCTACCTAAACCCGTCAATCTCAGTTCTACCAACCTAGACGTGTTAGGTTATTTACTATACATAGAATCTCGTCTTGCATACTGTATGTAACACCGGAAAACCGGCATCCTTTATAGCGAGACCTACACCTGTAACAGTAGTGCTTATGCGTGTACGGTCCTCCGTGGACGCGACTACATTCATTTCTGTACTTGTACTATAATAATAGCAAACGAAGAATACAAATATCAAATCTCAGAAAACTCTCGAGCACAGCCTCCCTTGCAACCTAGCCTAACCATGGACCTGTAATTCAAAGTCTGATTCATCGGTTTCCTCGGCTTGATCTTCTTTTGTGTCCACCCTTGCGCCATCTACCTGCTCCTGCATTTCCGCGTCCCGTGTTTCCTGCGTTTCTTGAATTTCGTTCGGCTTTTCGTGCGGCTTTTCTGTTGCTGGAGCTTCCTGCGTTTCCGTCTTTGGACCCGCGCCCTCCACCTGTTCCTCCGCCTTCTTAAATTCTTCCTGGACAAGCGTTGACTCCTGGCCCTCATCGTGACCTTCAACCGCAGTCACTTCCGTCTCTTCACCCAGGCCCTCGCCCTCGACGGGCACCTCGGGGCTGATTCCATCTTCAAGCTTATCCTTATTCAGCCCCACCTCCTCCGCAACGGTCACTCCCGCAGAGAATGACTCAGTCAGCGAGCTCACGGTCGTTACCGCCATATCAAGCACCGCCTCCACCCGCTTCCTCAGCGTTTCATTAGAACTACTTACGATCTGTAGTATAAACAAAACAACGATTAGTAAAAGCTTCTGTCGAAATCAGGCTAGCCTGATGGGCAAAATAAGACGTGCCAACGAGAGGAGGTTGATTCTTGCATCAGCCTCATCCAGGCGGACTAGCAACGACGGACCATAACCCTCCTCTCCGGTCTCTTGCTCCTCCTTGTCCATCTCATCCGGCATGTGCAGCTCGACTTCGCCGAAGTGCGCCTCGAGGAACATGGCGAGCCGCTGTATCCGCATCACCGTAGACGAATCACCTTCCGGGTCCGCATGTGGGTGCGAGTGGTCAGAATGCGAATGTGAGTGCTGATGAGACGTAACTAGTTCAATGAAGTTAGTCCGAAGAAGCTGTATTAGTTATATGATGCAGACGTACGCTTTACAGAAGCGGGACTCTTGTCGATGCCTGTTATCAGTGCAAGTGTAGAATCTGCAATCATGTCATTGCTTGCGCTTGACTCCCACTCGAGAGTGAACTCATGTTCTTGTGTCTGCTTGACATCGATGACACCCATTACCTGACAGAGAATACATCAGAACAGGAGAAGCAAAGAAAGATGCGTTAAGTACCCTCATGGTAGGAACGCCGTCCTTGTCTAACCCTTCCTCTACGGTACCGTACATGCCTTCGAGATGCCATCGTACCAGCTCCCAGCGCACACCAAGAACGATCTTCTGTCGTTGTGTGACTGTACACGTCGAAAGACCCGCGAAGTCCTTAAGGTCACGAGGGTCGAGAAGGGTGTACGAATAGTCTTTCGCCACCAGGAGGCCGGATAACACGTCGTTCGTCTGTGGTGTCTTGTCTGCGAGTGTTCCAATAGCCTGCAGAGACCCATTAGCTTACGCTTCATGGAACATTTTTATGAGAATTACCTTCGCTACACGCTCCCCGCGGAACGAAAGCTCCAAAGTCTCCAGATTTCTCGGTGTGTGGAGTTTTACATCCTCGTCCCTTTCCTTGAACCGCGATGTCATTGCCGCTCTCAGTCTGCCCATCGCCGTCTGCTCTCCATGGACCAACACCTACAAAAGTCTTCAGAAAGCGTGAAGTTCTTCGAGATACAAGACCACTAACCACATGCTGCGCCTTAACCATCTCGATGAACTCTGAGTTCTGCGAATAATCGACGTGCGCGCTGAACGATATATCGTCAACAGATATCTTCCGCGGGATCGTCGCGCCCTTCAGCGTGGTGAACTCTTCCGGCTCAGTTTGGATGTCCTAGAGGCGAGGGGAACAGTACATGAGCTTCATTTCGATTCAGACAGACGAGGTTTGACGAGGATAGACAGATAGATAGATAGATGGGACTTCGCGAGGTCAAGGAACGATAAGGAGAAACAACAATGTCCATTGTTCAATATATTTACAGAGAAGAAGAGACACGCTACATAACCATCCTCGAAGACAAGCCGCTTGTGACTCACCCTTGCTGGAGTTCCCTCAATCGAGTATCCAGTGATGATCAGGCCGTTGCGGGAGTCGGGCGCCCAGAGCTCGAAGAGTTCACGACTAGGCCCAACTTGCATGAATCCGGGACTTGCGAGGACGACACATGGAGGGCCGTCGGCGATCTTCTTTTCCCAGCCTCGTCCTTGGGGGACGTTCGAAACGTGCCTGAAAGGAATATATTGTTATCATCTTCTCCCCAGGTATTAGTAGTATATGTATAACTCACTTGAAGACGAAAGGGTTATCACGTTTAGCAAATCTTGATCGGATATTGGAGTTCATGGTGTGGATGTATGTTTGATATACAGCCATACATTTGCGAGCCAGACTTGAAGCATAGTAGATAGGCACATTATGGAGATCGGGATGTTTTTTCCAGTATTCGTCTAGAATGAGGAGAAGTTCCTGTGCACGTCCGAGGGCGAATGTCGGAAGCAGAACATGGCCACCGCGCCGGATGATAGAGTGAACTAGATTTGTAAACCGCAGTTCTTTTTCTTCTCTGCTCTCCAGAGTCTGCACACCAAAGGTAGATTCTACAATAAGCACATCCGGTCGTACTGGGGGCAGTTCTGCTTTCACAAGATGGCGATCTTCTTCTCGAGAGTAGTCGCCAGTGTACAGGATTTTGAGGCCAGCGATGTCGATGAGGAACATGCAAGCACCTAGCACATGCCCTGCATGATAAGGGGTGAAGGTAACACCAGGACATACTGTAATCAGCTGATGAACGGATACCGGTATAATAGACGCCAACGATATCTGCATGTCCAAAGGGGAGAAGAGTGCTTCTGATGATGATGAGCTAGAAAAGACATGAGCAACTTGCTAGAATGTGTGCAAGGAGAAATGAATTGACCCCATGCGGACATAGTCCTGCATCATGAACTTATGAAGAGCTTTTGTGGGATGCGTCATGTACACCTTGCCCTTCCCATCCTTGAAGTTGGTCTGGAGAGAATAAGCAGCCTGTCAGACAATCCAGAGATATGAGCGCACCTTTTCTGTGATGTATGTCAAGGCAGCTGCATGGTCCAAATGAAAACTACGAGACAAGGTTGGTTAGAACCGTTCGTGTGTTCAACATGTTGAACTGCAGCTTACTGGGTGACGAGAATGGCATCCACTGTACTCCAGTCCAGCTCATCAATAAATGGCAACGAGGCCATTCCACTATAAGCTGGATGGACTCCCGTATCGCAGACGATAGTCCTTCCACGGTACTGGAGCACACAACACGAGCGCCCGACTTCCTGCCCAGCACCAAGAAGGGTAACGCTCAGAGTAGGCGAGTCGGCCATGGCTGTATTGCAATCTTGAGCGTTGAAATAGTAATATTAGTGCAAGAGAAGAGGCGATTTCCGGAAAGCTCAGAGTATGGCGGTGAAGGAAATGGAAGTGGTGAGGCGAGGTGAATAGGAAAGCCCGCGTCGTCGGTGCCGCGTTTGATTTACGTAAACAAAATTTACGTTCCAACACGATCATCAAGTTTCCTCCCTGCACTGAACATTGTCTACACTTATCATGGCGCAGCCCAAGCGCACTAAGTCCAATAAAAAAGGAGAAAAGAAACAAGCCGCAGCCAAGCAGTCCATGAAGAAAAAGCAGAAGGCTTCTTCGAAATTTAAGAACGATGAGCTGAGGGAGACACTTGACCGTCAGACTCACATTCTTTACAACGTGCGACCATTTTCTTGCTCTCGTTCCTTAGTTGCTTATTCTTTCATCTGTATAGACCTCAAATCCATCTGAGAAGCAGTCCTTAATTGTATCTTCTCAGGTGGTTCAGGAATTGGCAGGCTCGCTAAGCAGCCTGTGAAATGCAACACGGCCGATTTACTGCTGACTATTCTCCGCTCATATGCCCTTGGGACCCCGTAACTAAAGGTTCGTAACTTCGTTGCGTTCATGTCGTCCATATGAACACGATGTAACAGCGCTTTCCATCTGCAGGTTTCACACTGAGCTATGAGCTTGCTACGTACTTATGACCTCGATCGAGATCGTGTCGCGCGACCCGCAGTGCTGCTGGCTTTGCATGTGCACCGTGATAAAGCCAATATTATGGAGAACTCGAAGTCCAGAATTAAATGACACGGACATCGATGAAGATCAGTCGGTTGCAGGAGAGAGGAAGATATGGGTCTCGCATGTGCCTTTTACATAACATATTCAGTATTCATTCAAGCACACTACATAATGAACATAATCCACGGAAGACACGATATAACTACGAGTACAATACAACAGACACATGACATGCAATCCAGTACTGTAACGACGTAAAAAGACATACAAGCAAGAACAAAACACGGACTACTCAGTCAGGGAGAGCACCATCAACTGAGCCCGAGAATAAACGATAATTGCAAATAGTCAAGAGAAACAACAATGAGTAGATCCAAATCCTAACGTACACAGTTCTCATCAACCACTACCCAACCCAAGCAAAACGTCCTATTAGTTCATATCCTCCCAAGTGGGTCGAGGAACCCCAATTGATAACTTGCCCATCTGCTTCCGCTGCCGGAGGTTCTTCACTTCCGTATTGATAAGATCACGCAGTCGTTCCAGGTCCAAGCTCCTCTCAGCGCGCGACCCCATGAGGATGTTCCGCCAGATACCCGCAGCAGCGACGGAGTTATCGACGGGAAGCTGCATGGGGCGATGGAGGCGCACCATCTTCTGCACGAGGTGGTCGGGGCTGGGATAAATCGCGTTGGGCCATGCGACGCGAATGGCGAACCACCAACCAAGTGGCTAGCGAACGAAATAGACATGAGCTCTTATATATATTGGAATGAACGAAACGAGTACTCACGCGACCATCGGGAAGTGTTCGCTCAGGATACGAATCGTACGTAGTGAGTGCACCTTCTGGGAGGGAGAATCTAAAGTACGAACTTCAGTCAACGCGCGTAACAGAACAGTAAACCCAAATTACGTACCGATGCACAACCCAATGGTTAGGATCTGACCTATGCTTCGCCAGCACCACCAAAAGCCGCGGCATGCCCTCCAGCCCAAACGGCGCCCACAGATCCCTCAGCATTCCACATGCATCCCCATGTCGCCCATGGAATACCGCATTGCTAATCGCATCCGCTACATTCGGCGGCACGAACAGGCGGTCCACGACGCCCTTCGGGTTGTCCGTCAGCCGCGCGCGCACGTAGCGCTTGTACGTCTGCGCGGACCAGATGCTCAGCGCGATCTCGTCGACCTGGTTCCCGCGCGTCGTGCTGTTCAGCGCGTGGTCGAGCTCACTCATGGGCCAGATGATCGCCCAGTTCAGCAGGCGCGCATGCACGCGCTGCCAGGGGGAGAGCCCTTCATCGGCGTAGTGGTGTGCAGCGGGCCATTGGCCTTGTGGGGTCACTTGCAGCTCGCGGAGCTCGTCTTGGGGAATGGGGGGAAGCGGAGGGGAGGGCGTGCGCTCGCGGTCGGGGAAGTCGCCGTTGGTATCGGGGATAGTCGGCATGCCGGATGGCGCTACGCCGTGATCGTGATTGGTCGTCGCGTCGTAATCGTCGTCATTATCATCCCGTGCGACCTCCCATGTCCGATGCGACAGACCCGACTGGCTCCCGTGCGGCTTCTGCCTAAGCTTGTACAGCTCCTCTTCCAAGAACTGCTGGCCAGGAGAATCATCGCGGCCGTCGAGGAAGAAGCTTCCTTGGTGCGAGCGCGTCTCACCGTTAGTCTGAGAAGGCGCGCGCGGCTGCGTCTCCGTCATCTCGTCGAACTCGCGCTCTTCATCATCGTGCTCGTCAAGGATAACCTCAGTCTCTGGTGGTTGGTACATCGAGTCCGCCATAGTGCCCGTGGGCTGCGTCTGGATGTTAACAGTCTGAGTCATAGGTGTGCGGGTATAATCGTCCTCATAGTTAAAGCGAGAGCCACCAGCGTTATTGAAAGATTGGTCCTGTGGAGCCTTCAGCCCCTCGATCTTCGGACCAAGACTCTCAATCCGCTGTTGCATGAGCACTAACTCCCGCTTGATGTCTGACGCCCATTTCGGTGGCTCCTGCACGTATCATGAGAATCAAAAATGCTCCCAAAGTAAAGTAAACTTACCTCTGGAGAGTAGTCAGGAGTAAGATGCACACTAGGGTCGTGATTATGAAACGATTTCCTATACTGCTTAATCGACTGCACAGGATCCGTAAGCTGGGCAAATTCGGCACTTTAAAACAAGAAGACGCACCTCATTGTCATACTTCATACCCAGCCGCTTGACCCTCTGGCGAACAGCCTTTCTGAGTGCCTTCCTCACAATCTCGTGCTGATTCATGTCATTTTCCTGATGCAGCAAGACGCACAGCTCCATGTCGTGGAAGTGATTCGTCGCCTCACGATCCACCGAGGGCGCATAATACGATGTGCGCGGAGTCTGGCTGTTGAGGGCACGCGTCTGACTGTTGATTGCGTCCTGGACAATGGCGGCCTCCACTGAATCGAGCATATCAGGATCAGGCGAATGCGGACGACTAGGCGTGGGGGTCCTCTCGCCATCGCGGTGCTGTTCTGCCCCGCTCGCCCGCGATTGCCTAGAAGGTGTAATAGAGGGGGCCTTCGAAACTTGAGAGGGCGACTTCCCGTTGACCTGGGATCCAGCTTTACTGTGTCGAGATGGCATTGCAGACGATACTTTTGACCGAGCTACAGAGGGCTCTTTCTCGTCTTCTTCAGGGATAGCGAGGGCACGACCCCTCACTGCTGCGTGCAGCAGATCTTCCGTGGTCGGAGCATGCCGATATGGAGAGAAGGGCCGGCTTTGATGCCCTCCGCCACCAGACAAGACCGATCCGGGAGGCGGGGATCGACCTGCCAAAAGCGCTTATCAGATCGGGATTCATACATATAACGAGCGACCTCGCGATGAGGACTTTTACGTACTGGAACTATTGTAGGGCGTCTTCGAGTTGTAGTTCACTTTTGTCTGGGACGGAGAATCAGAGGGTGATATTGAAGGTGCTTTCGATCGAGCACGTGATTTGGACACGGGTGAGGTGGGGCTATCGAGGTTCGTCTCCCCATCACCCATCCTGCTCTCAGGTAATGGAGGATATACAGTTCCTGTCTTAACCGTCACTTTTGACCTTCCAGAGAGGGGGGATATCGGTCTTTGGTCTTCTCGGTTGGTTCCTCGACTTTGTGTGCGGCTGGGAGTTTTCGGAGACTAGGTTGGGAATCATCAGTTAAAGAAGAGAAGTGCTTAGACTATAAATACAGATACTTACTACAGCTCTCTCTCCTCCTGACATTACAGACTGCGCTTTCTGTGACCCCTTGGACGGAGACTGTGAATCCAACGGTCGAGATTTCATGGAAGGGCTTTCGACATTGATATTGACAGAAGTAGGACGAGGCGACGCGAATTCGGACGGCGGAAGAGGGACTTTCAAAGGCTGACCTGACATCAGCCCTGCTGGGTAAGCGGCTTGACCTCCTTCCGTTAGTGCTACTCCAGTCATGTCTGGTTCTGGATTCCAGGGCACCTCCGCTTGCACCTTATTCATCCACATAGGCTGTGCATATGTGAGTACATATTATGTGGGCACAGTTGCGAAGCAACGTACATTCCAGGAACCGTGAGCGTAGGGATTGCTGGAGGCGATGGGGTGTTCGTCCATTGGTAGAGGTCCAAAATTGCCAAAGGAAGGGCCAGAGTCGTATGACTCGTACTTTGGGCCAGGTGGATCATGAGGACCAGGTTCACGCTGAATCAAACTCAGATTATGAGCGGCGGGAGGAGAAATAGGGGCGCACCATAGGAAGGATTGTTTCCCCCGCCTCAGATCGCACTCCATCCTGAATATTGGAGTGCCTATCATCATCATCATGAGCGGCCTTCTCGCCGTTGCGGTTTGTGTAGCTCATCGGAGAATTGGCAAGGTCTAGAAGCGCTTCGCTGTTTTTGCTTCTGGGCGCGGGGGAATAGATGCGGGGGGACGTAGGGCCATTGCTCCTGTACTCGTTCGGATCAACTAGCGAGCGCGGGGGGGTGTTATCGGGTTCGTCTCCTTCCTTGGCCATGCCTTCCAAATACTTGAGGACTGGGGAGAATCGGTCAGTACGCTCTTGTTGTGGCGTGAGTCAAAAGAAGCCAAGCACCTTTCTCAGTTGAGGCTGGAATTCGAACCACGGGTTAGTTGGGCGCCGGAGATAACTGGACTTTAGACGAAAACATACCAGGCGTTGTGGAGCGAAACATGGCTGCCTTCAGGTCGACAGGCCCAGTAGCAGACATGGTAGTGGTTGGGTTGTTTAGTTCGGTGCAGAAAGAGGTTGTGTGTGTAAATTAGCAGACGCCGCTGTGTAGTTGCAAAGCCGCTGTCAAGAACAATAAGATGTGATGCAGAGAGAAAGAATTGAGATATTTGAGTAAATTGGGGGTTGTCGCAGTGGGAATTTGGAAGAGGTATGAGGAATATGAGCAGAGAGGGCAAGGGGAGATGTCGCAGTGGAGAATAGAAATTACAGAGTTGAGCCTCGAGGATGCTCAGCCGAGTTGGATTTGATCGCCATTATTCGAACTATGCCCAAATAACTCCAAATATATCCTGTTGCGTACAGCCTCCGAATCAAACACATCTCTCGCCTATCGTGTGCCTGCTCGTCCGAGTCCTTCGCTCTCTTTCCGAGTCTTTCGTTGCTCCTAGGGCTTGCTATCGGTCTCGCATTTTTTCGTGCAATTTTTCATTTTCGTCTAAAAAGTTAGGACAATATTCCAATTTCCAACACCTACGTCATCTTTGACAAAGTCTATCACGTTGTCGACTTGCCAGTGCTTTCTTGGGTCATCCTATTTCTCACTGCACAAGCCTGGCACAACCTGCAAGTTCTCACCGGCGGAAGCCAAATTTCGCGACCCCGAAGGCAATTGTATGTCCATTTATTAGCTTTTTATAGTAAATAATTTTCTATAGCAAGCTGGGTAAATGATCGACCATCGTGATCTCATTCATATCCGGTTACTTTCCCTGAGCCATCGAACCATTGAGATAGTCTGCAGCATGCTTTGCAAATCCTTCACAAATCAACAAATAATCTCCTCTCAGGGGCCGATGCTCCTTTGCCGTCGGCGCGTGCAGGAAGGTTTCGAGGGATCTGCATAGACACATGGGACGACTCGTGGTGATGTTTCCAACAATAAGCATGTACAGAGTTACTCCGCGTTTATTTGGGGTAATACATAGGTTAGGTTATAATTGAACAGGTAATAATGTTACGAGGGTAGTATGTAGAGCGCTTGGACTTATACATAGATCACTTGGAACCAATACACCCACCTAGTCGTACTGCACAATAGGAACCGGTCCTGAATTGACGACATCTAGACGATCCGGTAAAAGTATAGCGCACGCCTGGTACGCAGGTGACAGATCCGAGGTAAAAGAAATCCGACAGGCGTTGATTTGATAGCGCGCTCTTAAAGAGCAGCACTACCACTACGCCTGAGCATCCGGTGAGCGCGCGGGACCTTCGCTAAGGTCTTGCCAGAAGCAGCACGACGTTGAGCGTGGCTCTTAGCACAGACCTTAGCAGAGGAGGTGGAAGCGGGCGCAATCACGACGGCGCTCGAGGAAATGGTAGGATGAGCAGTGGTGTGAGTGGCGGGGGTAGTATGAGCAACGGTGGAAGTGGAGGCCGCAACAGCCGCTTGTTGCACGTGCGAAGTGCTACTGCTGCTAGCTACCGCACCCTGTCCGTTGGGGCAGAACGTAATCAGGAGGTTGACCTAGTGAAACATGAGTAACTAATAGGAGGGAGTTAATGGCAAAGGGGAGCTCACATTGTTACTTTGACAGGCGACCTGAACCCGATTATCGTCCGGAACAAAGAATGCAGTGCTGCAATCTTTGCTTGCGCCTGGATAGAATAAGCGTGGTCAATTCATGATCGAGATTCCGGGGCAAAAATGACTTACAGGTAGCCCCTTGGCCATCACATCCTCCGTAGTAGCTGAAAGCAGTAGGAACAGAGAACCCGAGACTGTAAAATAAAGAATGGTAAGTAGATCGTTCTCCTTAAGTATAGCGAAAGACATACGGAGGGATCAAGGAAAGATCACTACTCGACCCACAACCCGGACAAGTGGGATTGGCGAGCGACATCTCGACCAGGGTGCATCCTTCTCCGTTCAACAAGCAGTGACCTGCAGCAAGAAATAGGCGCATCAGATATCAGTATAGCCTCCGCGGAGTGGGAATGACGTGCCAGTCTGAAGATAGCTGTTCATTGTTGAAACATATAATCAGTACGTGGCCAAAAGAATGGAGGAGTTGGACAACGTACGCAATGCCTGACCAGAATGGCCCGTTGGAAGTGAAGTCCTCCCCCGTAGAGAGAATGTTGCCAGCTTTGATAAGGCGTGGCTGAGCGAGGACTATTAGACGACCAATCCTGCGATAGGGCCAACACTAAGCCAACTCACAGTTCCAAATCCACACCTAAAAGTAGATAAGAGCAATCAGAACTTCGTCCGAAAGCAAAGAACACAAAATGCCTACTGGTTATCAAACTTGATCGTATGTTGTTCGGCTACAGCGCTGAGAACGAGTGCAAAGAGCGTCACAGGAACCGCGGTAAAGAATGATTTGAAAGACATATTGAAGGAGTGACAGGATATGTCGAAGGGTGTGGCGAACAGCGATACGAATGCGGGGGAGGGGGAGGGGGGATGAGGAAAACGAAGGGACGGGATGGAGAGCCCTTTATACCTGAGAAAAAGGTAAGGGGAAGGAGGTGGCAGAAAACTGTTCCGAGCGTTTGATCGGAGGCAATCTAAGCTTAGCCGTCCATAAATAGTTATCTCATTGCCCGTTTTTGGAAACTAACACTGTAACAGCACAGCCAAGCGTCGACAGCCGAAAAATCAATCGCAGCTCTGGGGTGCGGAAGCGGGCATTGTGAGCCAAGCACGATCGGAGACTCGTGGCCCGCGTTTTATATCCACAAAATGAATGGGACGCGGGGTTCAGAAATATTTTTTTCTTACTTTTTCTTACTTTTTTTCACTCCGCAACGCAAGCCGAATGGTTTAAGCTGCTGAAAAGTAGTATATGCCCTTCTTTTTTTTTTTTATCTCGACGCCTCGATCACTTGCAAATCCCAAGAGAGATTTTATGTGGACCCATAACACCCACAAGTAGCGGCGCGCAGTGGTACCCCATTTATTTTTCGATCGCGGACAATAGGATGAGCATGAAAACTCTAGGTGCACGGTCACCTATGCTAGTGGACCCATAACTTCAGTAAAAGACAGCTTGAAAGCGGCGTAATGTTTAATGGTGTAATATTCATTCATGTTACGATTAAGTACGTGAGTTCCGTCCGCAACGCGCAGGGATTTAGTGTATTCCGAGGAGATGAAAGAAAGACAAAGAGGCACTGCGGGTCCCGAATAGGATGTGATAGGATTTCGGGAGCAGTCCCAACAAGGAAATAACACATAACCGCACTACATACATAAGCACCTAATGTATTCTACGGACCATCTATGCACAGGGACAGCATTAGAGTCGTGACAACTTGCTATTTCAATTATGACAGTCCGTAGAAAGCCCAAAAAGCTTCGAAGGTTGGATACTAGCTATATGCTCAGCGGGATTTTTGGTTACAGGCATGCGATAGCGCTCGAATTTTCAGTGCAGCTACATACTGGTCTTGAGCAAGTTCTTTCATGTCTGTAGTTGAAGGAATATCGCATTTTTTACTATACAAATAATATACAGAACGAGGTATGAATTTTGGGGATATACATGAATCCTCGTAGTTTGAACGTGTCAGTCGTAAGCCGTAGGTCATAAGCATAGCAGTGGGTTGAGAGCCATTGCTGATAAAGAATAAATGCGATTAGATTAGACTCTCATTCTAGGATCTAAGGATATCAACGTACCTTGTCCGAAATACACGATGTGCGCCGGATTGATGAAAGTCGAAGCTAAAAAGAAAGAAAAGGTTTGCTGAAGGGTTTGATACAGGTTGGTAAAAGAACGCACGGATAGAGTCACTGCAGGTTGCATCCTCGGCTCCACTGCACTTTTTAACATTTGCGGCGCTAGCTGTGAGAAGATTGGAAATAAATGGATAAGTTCATTACATAAAAATTCATGAATACTTACGAAGCTCCTGGAAGTTCCAGTACTCGGTCGCGCTAAATGTATTATGTTATAATACTTCCACCTAGAACAGGAGGCAAATAACTCACAAATGCTTGTAGCCCAAAGATTGGAAAAGGATGGTGGGAACGCCGTCTTCATAATGTTCACGTTAGATACTATGAACCTGTGCTATTAAAAACTTCGGACTAACCGTATGTGTGAACCGCTGTGGATAATCTATCAGTCTCTCTTGGATCCCAACAAGAAAAAAATAGAATATACCTCGGAATATATTATCTGTACCAATGTTGCTTTCTACATAGGAAGCGAAAGCAGCATTTCCCGTTCTCGGTTGCCCTGTCAATATGTTACATTAGAATGAATAATGAATCATTCTGGGATCTGAGACTGACCGAATGTGTATAACTTCAATGGAACAGTAGGGTGGGCAGCCTTAATCGAAATAGCTGCGAGGGCGGCCGTTGCACCTCCGAGGGAATGCCCTGGTCATCGAGGGCCGTGATATTAAGGTCATGAAGAATAAGTGTAAAGGGTCTCACCAGTAGAGATAACAGTGTAAGAGGGATACGACGCAAGCTGAGACTTCACAAGGCTGAGGACGTTCGAAGCGACAACATTGTATGCGAATAGGAAGCCTGAGTGTACATAAGAATCTCCAACACCGGTGAGTCCGGCCGACTTCAACGGCGTCAAAATAATTTGGAGATCTAATTATGCAGGCATTAAGAAACTTTTGCAGTGTAGAAAAAACACTGATACACTAGCTACTTACCAACAAAGGCATCGGCGACCTCAAGAGTCCCACGGAAGGCCACGATGATCTCTTTTCGTGAATCATCTCGCACAACGAAGCCTTGAGTACCCGAATTATCAAACTAGGAAGCAAGAATTTTAGCGAAAGCCCCATAATCGCATATTATCAAGTAAACTGACCTGTCCCACCAGCTTGTTGCCCAGAGGACTAGGGCAAGCCAATTGATACACAGCCGAGGAGTACTTTGTGTAGCGGACGAGGTCGTCGTACACTGACTGCGAAATTCCATTCGCTCTCGCTTCCAGCAAAGGAGATGCGAGCGCAGAGAGTCCGTTGAAAGTCAGGATAGTAGGAAAGACGGCAGCGAAAAAACGCATGATGATTGAATGCGTGAAGGTGAATAAGACAACCTAGGCTTGACAAAGGACGTCTGAAGCATCTTGTGAAAATCAAGCCAGGTTTTAAACATCGAGAAGGTAGCCCCTTGGCCAATAAACGTAAGTTCGCAGGACTATCCAATTTAAGTTGGGCACATGGCGCCGCTGCGCGTAAGTGCGGGGTCAGTTGTTCTGGGGCATGTGGGGAAATGCGGGGAACCAAGTTTAACATCACGCTTAACTCGCTTGTGCCTGATGGGGACCAACAACTCTCCAGGAAGATCATTGAACGCTAGTAAGCCCGGCATATGTACCTGGAAGCGCCTTTTTGTCCGGTCAGCAGTTAGCAAAGCGCTGATCTTCACATTCCATATTTGAAAGTGGAACTCTTCATCCGTCGAGTTCATATTGGACCCGACAGGTAATCGTTAAGGAGCTCAAGGCTTGGCTTTGAAGGCAAGCCAGGTTCAACCTTCGTTGCGCGTGTACAAGATGACACGCTCTGCTAGCTTTTGACTTCTGACCCCGTTTATCTCTTTCAAGGTCTCACGGGAATTCACATGTGAAATTTGAAGAGGTTATTGTTTCATATGCAATGATCTTCGTAATCTCTGCGATCGTTGCAAGTATAAGATTTATGAGTGTTTTGACCTTCAAAAAAAATTCACCTGCATATCGAGAGCCATTGAGGGAAGTGACATCCTATACGCGTACCTGGCTTCTGACTAGCTGTGAACATCTGGCATGATACTCACCCACTACACGATAGATACATACCTATGTACTAGAATTCGAGCTCTTGGTAGAGCTATGACAGGATCACAGTGAGACAACCAGTGCGATTGATGGATCTGCTTATCGTTACGGTAGTACACCTCGGCTGGGTGGGATATTTTGCCTCTCATCGGGTGATCACTATACACATGGAAGACTTCAGTCTGAAACGATTCCATGTTTGTAGGGATTCAGAGTTACCGTCGCTTACTAATATGCACCGAGACTAAGATTGGTCCCATATACATGCCTGATTCCTAAAGATGAGATAATAAGACTCCAGTAAATTAATTTCACCGCTCATGTTCGCATTTTGGATTTCTGAATCATTTAAAAGTATCAAGGTGGCAAAGGTATTGCCTCCCAAAAATTGACACAATACATAAACACTCACAAGCGCCGACATAAGGACTTCTCCGGCGCGGTTCATTGAAGTACAAAGTCTTCCATCTTTCCATTGCAGTTCAAGACGCAGTTCGAAGGAAAGCTCATGGTGACGATGATGGTCGGGCGATGACCTTACTTCGGCACCCAACTGGCATACATCGCGCCGGTCGGCGGTGGGATTCCCCGACAGTGGCCGAAGATCAATTCGTATATGTAACTACTCGAGCTCTCTACAATATCTTGAGATCTCCCTGTACACATTCGCCTCAAGGCTGCCCATGCGATTAGAGCCATTAATAGAGTCGCTTTGGAGTCATTTGCAATAGAAATTGTGAAAACCAGTACCGGCGTGACTAATAGTAACTGAAAATTGTACGGTAGTGCATTCATTATTCAGCACCATAGCTTAAAGATAGTTTATTATACTCTGCAATAGCTCCTGGCCTGCGACCAAGTGTCAGTTAAAAAGGAATAATATACATCCCAGTAATCCACAGTAATATTATACGGAGTTCTTGGATTCGGAGCCAGTGGTTTATCTCGTGTTATTTTTGTATTCGTCTATCTGGGACCTCGATTGTAACAGGCCCCTTATTGACCATAGCTGTCATCTTGTACAGGTAAGAGATAGTTAGGACAACTTAGCTTTCATCAAATAGATTCATATACACTTACATCAACTGGTTGTGCTTCTGCATTTGTATGGGACTGGAGATTGTCTAATTCCATGCCAGTTTCGTTTGCATTGGTTTTGAATCCAAAGGTAATATCATCCACCCTAAGACCGTAAGAGTCTTCAGTAGTGTAGCGGCTGCTAGCATATTCCGTTCGAAGGCTATGCCGAGCGTTTAAAGTCCACATCATCGAGAACCCATATAATTTCGGCAGTGCGCTGTTGAAAGCGACTGAAATGAGTTTATCTTCCCCTGAATAAACTTGAGAAAATATGAGATTAAACGTAGCGCTGAAAAGATATTTAGATTTCATAAATTAATAAGGACTTTGCGACCTACCAGATCGCAGCGGGTGCTGCGGTTTGGAATGTGAGCCGTATGAGGGAAGTGATTAGACCGGCAGTTCTGCTCAAGACACTTGCTCAGTAACATGGGAAATAAAGAGGCTTCGGATACTGACTCTGGCAACACCTCCTTTCTTGATTGAATAAGAAAGAAAGCAGTCGAAAGAGTCATCATCACGTCACCAGCTAATAATCGCTTTAGCTATAATCGAAAGAATTAAAAATAAGCGAACATACCGAACACGGCACTGAGATGATTGGCAACTATAAGATAACAATAAGTATTAGAACTGCAAAAAGAGGTCAGGACATACACCATACAGCCATTTGCGGACTTGCATCGACGCCTCTCGAGATATAGTACGTCTTCAATTTCAAATAAATATTGCGAATGGGTTAAACTGGATGATATTTGACTTACGGCGAGAGCAATGGACAGGTATGCGAAAACGAGGATGATCACTATCGGCACAACAAACCATAAATTTCCTTCTGAAATACTATACAGTCTATGGCAGAAGTATACTTGTACGTATCCGCCAATAGATGCTACCTTAAGTCAAAATAACCCAGGAAGTCAGACACTCTGTTAATACGCAGGAGTTAACTCATACCATCAGCGCACTTCCTGTTTGCCACCATGCAGTATAATTTAGAGCAATAGCACTCTGAAGATCATTGAAGTGCAGGATGAACTGTACCCAGGCAATAGCGCTAGACAAATTTCAAGAACTGTAACGATTAGAAATAAAAATGAACGCACAAGGAATGAATTGTTTTCAACGTCGTTAAAATTGCAAGCCCGAGCACAGCGAGATGAGTTGAGAGCTCCTTGTTCTGATTATATTCCCAATAGTGGGCAAACTGAATGCAGGGTCTAGACAATAAATAGACATAGAATCCGATAGTGACAAGTACCTGGCAAGAGAGCACCCCTTGAAACATTACATCCAGGACACAGCCTATTAACTAAAACCTGGCTTTTTAGATTCCTGTAAACGTGTACGAACTGCGTCGCACATACCCATGGGCCGAGAAGAAACATAGCCTGCTCCAGCTCCTCGTCAGTCATCATATTGGCCAATCCAAGTCGTGTTCAGCGGCTGCGACTGCTACTTATCGTGGCCTGGTTGATACAAATGTTTGAAGGGGCAGTGTCTCCTGGACGCGCTGCCTGGTCGTTAACTTTCGAATGCCTTGCAAGAAAGACAACGCGAGAAAGAATTCTATGTTTGTAGGCCTATAAAGAAAGTAAGAGGTGCCGGCAACGATGCTTGAGGGAGAAAGCAGAATTTTGGGTGGTTTTGCGCCTTCGGGTGGTGGGCAGACGTAAGAGAGAAGCCGACGCGCCTCATCGGATATTCGCTCCCGATGTGGTTGCCGATCGCCAAGTCTTATGATACGCATTGGACAGTGAAGAAAAGTCTTGTTCCCCCGGTGGATCAAAAATTGACCTTCTCGCCGGGACAGGTTCTAAATCGAAGTATGTGTATGCACTATATTCGCCCTCTGTTAGGCGAGACTTGCCGTGAAAAAAACCTGACCATCAAACAATTTTAAGCAAATTCAACTAGTAAATCGAACCCAGAAGAGTTTTCAACAGGATCTTGAAACGCTGAAACTTGACGCTCGGAGGTTCCTGTGCGAGTAAGTGGAAGCGAAGAAATCAAATATACTATTGATGAAGTTCAGTAACTGGGATAACCGCTCGGAATCTGCGACAGAAAATTAATTCGACAAGCAAGCGAAAGTGTTTGCAACAGTAAGTTAATTGAACATATCCTAGCATCCTCATTTGTAGGCTGGAAGAAGAAGAAAGCCCGCTCCAGAGTCCAGATAGGTAGCTTAAAAGCTTCCCTTAGACTGCGACATTTGACATGATACGGGCGGAATTACCACAGTCGATATTTCAAATAGAGGCTATCGCGATTTGGGATTGTTCCGTGAATCACGCCCTGGAACGCGTGTACGACGAGGTGCATGTAGACCTGCGTACCTGAAAGAAGTCAGAATGTAAATCGGTTCATAAAATCGCATAGGCAGAATGAGAATAAAGTAGAATTTGTAGTTGCAAACCACCTCTAAAATCAATTGAGGACCACCATTAGCATCAGTCGTCGACCCAGACGGGACCTGGGATACTTGGGCGAGGAGAAGGAGATTTTTGGGGCGCTGTTACATAGAGAGCTTGGTGAGCGAGAGCTGAACCTAAAGGTGAACCCCGCAACCGTCGTCCAAAGTCCCACATACATAAAACCACATAATCATCATCAACTTAACTATCACCATCCACGTACTAAGCTTACAACTCCAGGGTCCCGTATACAACAGCAGTCTGCATAACAACTGTGTACGAGGGATAACACGGCGTAGAATAGATTCGGAATATATGTTATCTACAACGTAAATGACCAAAAGATAACTGTCGTGATGACTGCGTTAATACTTCCGTAACCATCCATAGGACGTCCATAATTAGCCTTCCCTGACTGTATGCAGTAGAATAGTCCAGAGTGAATCAGACAGAAACATCATAACTACAGAAGCGACATGACGAGCGCGGTTGCAGCTCCCATCAGCATGGCACCCGATGCAAACTGCATCGATGAGACGCCACCTAGAGCAAAAAAAAAGGAGCAGAATGAGGTGATACTTTCATGAGGCAGAAGGCTGGTGAGGCAATACGTACTATTTGACGTTGATCCCGAGCCCGAAGAGCTGCTAGTAGACGCGCCGGGGGTACCTAATGACGTAGAAGACACAACGGATGACGGGGAGTGTGGGGCAGGCGATGTAAGTAAGGAAGAAGTGGTAATGAAGGAGGAAGAAGCACCCGTTGAGGAACGCGTGGACGTGAGTAACGAGGTCGCCGCCGACGAAGCAGAAGAGGGGGCCGCCGTACCTGATCCCCCTGCCGCATCGGACAACTGGGCAAAGCCGACAGACGGCGGGCTCGCGCGGAAGACGGAGTAGACATTTTTCTACGCGGAGGAGGGGAGAGGGGATAGTTACTGTTAGTTTAGGAATAAGACGATGGGAAAAGAAACGCACTAAAAATGTATCACCAACGACCCAGCTGGGGTTTCCAGACCCACTTGCGATGTTGCTGCCGAGACTGAGGTCGAAGATTCCGCCGACGCACTGCGAGCTGCCGCGGCTCACGCGGCCCAGGTTCATGTCGGCCGAGTTGATGGGCCAGGACTTACCGCCGAACGAGAGGGTGATGTTCACGTTGGTAGTACAAGCTGCAAGGAATGGTTAGTAGCCTAATTGCACGAGAAGTAGGAGAATGACGTACGGAAGGAGAAGAAACCGTCCATGCCCTGTACGGCTTGGGATCCTGGCACTGCGGCCCAGATGGCGCCTACATCGGCGGTAGGTCCGCCGATGAGGGTGGTACCGGTGTCGATAGCAGAGAGCGCAGCGTTTCCGGTGCTGATCTGGACAGAGGAGCCCTGTACAGTGATGCCTAAAAACCAAAGTTAGCCATGTAGACGAGTAAGGCAACTACGATCGATCACTCACTCGACATGCCCAACAGCCAGAACGAGCGCTGGGTCCCAGGCATATTCAAGAACTCGATGTCTCCACTGAACAAAGACGAGTTAGTGCCCCCGAGGGTGAAAACACCTCCGGGCTCCTCCTGCGAGGCAGAGGCGTCGTTGCGGACGCGGGTCAGCCAGAAGGACATTTCTTGGGCAGATAGCTGGTTGCCTTGGGCGAGCGCCTGCCAGAAGGGAGTAGCTTGGGTGCTTGCGATGGTATCGAATGCAAGGCCCATGATTCCGGATACTGAGCCATCGAGAAGGCCGTCTGTCAGTTGTTCGACAGCCACTGCAGAAATACGATAAGAACTGCAGAAATACTTGTCGAGATCTGCAAATTACTTACGAAATGTTTGTGGGTTTATTGTGAAGCCACCCATGCTCACTGTATCTTGCGCAATCTGACCCGCCACAGAGCCTGACCCATAATGGATGGTTGTTGCTGAGTTGGCAGACTTGACACTTGATGATTTCGAGGGATCGAATAGTGGTGTAGAACTACTGCATCCTGTGCAGGCAGAATCGGCAACCCATAAATCGGACGAGCCGGTATCTAGGATGACATTAAATGTTTGTGATCTGCGGGAGAAGGCGTTTTTTCAGTTGCTATGTACCGAATTGTGATACCAATTATAGATGGAACAATTGTGATGGCAGGTAGGGGGACCAGCAGGCGGCTAGAGACGATGTAGCCTCAGACAGACTGAGAATATCAGGCAAGCCCATTGCATCTGTCAATAACGGATGCTGATGAGGAAGGAATGATCGATGTCTCCTGCAGAAATCTGCGTGGGTTCGCATACGCAGCACCCACGTGTCCTGATGCTGTCAAAGACATTCAGGACAGCAGTGAACCGCCTTGTCTGCCTCTTCGAGAGCGCAGAGGGGTGTCGCCGGCGGCCAACGATGTGAATGCGTGAGTAGCTGAACCCCTTCCTCGGCCCCAGCTTCATGATCACTCCGCTAAGCCCGTTCCGCACCCCGCTCAACAGCTTTAAGCAAACTATAATACTCACGGTGTCCCAATTTCTACACTCCCGAAGTAACTTGCGTCCATGCCCTACAGCACGCCGTTGGTTGTGAGCTACACAGAGACATGGGGTGGCGTACCTGGTTGACAATGGAGATGCCTGCTGCACTTGCTCTCTTCTTCGGGCGGCGAGGTAAGAGGCCAGAGGAATTGTACACGCCATATTTCACGCGCAGCTTGTCCGCCTCGAACATGATGGCATCCATGCTATGGATGACATCGGTGTCTCGTCGAGCGAGTGTCCGCCGCACCAGAGGCACATGCACTGGGTCGACACTGAGTGAGCAGGCGGGGAAGAGGAGGAACGAGACAACAAGGGATAGCGGAATCATAGTGGAAGGGTAGCCGGGGGAGTAGACCAGCTCGGGGGAGGGTAAGTATGAGAATAAAAGAAGGAAAGGAGTGGAGCGGTGAAAGTCAGAAAGTAGCGTATGCAGGTAGCCAAGCCGTGCGCCGCGTAGGAAAGGCGATCCCGTCACCGTGTGATAAACTAGTTTTGCACTGGATGGCGTCCAAATCTAAGCTGCGACAGCCACCTTCTTCCCGGTTTTGTCACAAACACATTACAAAGCAGCCATAGGCGCTCAGAATATCCTTCCTTTCTCGGGACCAACACATACAATAAGGGGGATCTGGCACACGTTGGGTTGTCCGTGTGCGACTTCTGTACTTCAAGGCGACCTCCATGCAGCCCTGACCATCATCGTAATGACATGCCTACTGCCATCCTGGCAATTTTGGCCTGCCATCCGCTCGACTGCCTGCTCCTTGGCTGTCTTTGCTTAGTGTTTGCCTGCCCGGAGCTCCGCAGCAAATCTCATTGCCACTAGTCCACCTTCGCAGCCCCAAGAGGCTTCAGCATACACAGCCATGCCTGCGCATTCCAATTTCTCAGTTCCTGATGACGCTCACTTGACGCTTGGGAACACGATGATGGCATCGAGTATGATCATCTGCCGCGGGTCCCTTGCTATTTCTGCGTAATGCGGCTCTCCTCCGGGCATACTCCGAGCGCTGATTGGATTTGCAGGACCAGCTTTTTGCTCGTAAACTGTAACTGACTGCCAAGCGCCTCCTCCGAAACTCGTCAAAACGATATCTCTCGAACTTGAACTTACATCGACTTTAAATTTCAAGTACAGAAAGCTACAGTTATTACATGTCTATATGGATATGTGAAGTATCTCCAGGTATCTCCACGGGCTACGGCTGCGACTTATTTCTCGGCATGTCTTTATCCGAATCTCCGGGGCTCCTACTTCTTTTGACATGCATCCTTTACCAAGTCTTTTCGAAGGTAAAGGCCTGGCCGACCAGCCCGTCAAGCCGCGTTCAAGTTCGATGGCTTACTTAATAATTTTGTATTGGCGTATCTTCGCCTCTAGAAACTAAATTGTCTTTTGAATATCGCACTAGGACTTCGACTTCTCTTTCACTTGCTGTGAGAAGAATTTTCACCATCCTCATCCAATTAGCCGTTCGGCATTAGATGACTATCGTACTTTCTGAATATTCGGTACTACTTTCAGACAAGACAATTCTCAACCTCGTCGTATTTCGTCGTTGCGCCGAGGTGGCCGAAAAAGCTGAGCACCAAGAACGCCCGGTGTTGGCCAAGCATATTGTCAGCTTATATTATTTAACCTTTGTTTTGCAACCATTCTATTATTGAAACTGTATAATTTTATCTTTTGTTTTAATTATAGGAGCTGCTGCGTATTTCATTATTAGCACATCGTTTCCCTTCAATTCGCCTGCCGACGGCACTGCAATAATTATATATGGTGCGTTGTCAAAAGTTGCAAGACCCACGTCCTTGCACCGGACAGAACAATGCGCAGCAGGGGGCTTCGCCGTGCTGTGTAGCAGCTTGAATAGAACAATGACAAAATAAAAGTCAACAGGCTGGAACTTCGGCTTATTCGTTTAAAATGTGCCCTACTCGACAGGAATTTTACTACCCGGATTGTCGATGGATACAACACCACCCGAGCCATTGGGGGCATTGAATTTCCTGTCATCGCAATAGGCTTCCTAATACATCGCAGTATGCTCTTCTCGGAGTCGACGGTGCCTTTGGCAACAGGCAAATTGAAGAGTCTCAAAATCTGAGCTTCTTTCCCATGACCGTGTATTTTAGTTTATTTTTAATACACTCTAGAGCCACGGAACTATCCCGCACGTTTATTACCTGCGCTGGCTTCCCTCGCTTATTATTAGAACACCGAAAAGTTGGATATGTCTGTATTGAATAAATTGAGTACACTACATATATATTGCTCAGGGCTCAGGAAGAGACATCACGCTAATGCACTATTCGTTGTTACTCGGGAAAATTATGTACATGGATCTTATGCTGTCATGGTAAAGTGCACAACCTGATTCCACGGAAGCTATTACTGGGATATGTACGCAATTAACTGCGTGTACTAAGTAGGCATGTAGGATGTTCTTCCTACAGGCATTTATGGCCGACCTTTCCTGTCCTCGAGATCAAGTGATAAGGGAAGAGCTCTGGAAATATTGTTTAACAATTAGGACCTATGTCGCCATCTCCCTGGAAAGGGCACAGCCACGGAAACATACCGGCCATCCAAAAAAATTAATTAATCCTGCGAACATCCAATACCTTCGAAACTTCGACCGAGTCAAATTCATGTTACCCAGGTAAACTGCTTTGGCAGATTACCTTTGAAATCCAAAAGGCTTGGACGTTCAGGGGATTGAACCCTGGACCTTATACACACGAAATCGCCATCTTGTAGATGGTGATATTGCAAAGCATACGCGCTACCACTGCGCTAAACGCCCATGTGAGATGTTGATTGACAAGCAATAATTGCTTGAATCTATTCCCTAGAGATAAAATGGAAATATAACAAATTATTACATCAAAACTCAAAATTTGAAATTTCTCTCCAGCTGGATACTGGAAACGAAACTCAAGTCTCTTTCGTTTTTTATTCAGATGTTGTCGAAGGACGAAGGAAGATTTTACTCCAAGGCTCAGACATAAACGGCGTGTTTAGTCTCACCTTCGCAGACAAATATTGTGGCGGTGCGCCTTCCATTCGACCACCGTGACCCTTCCACAACGGCAATGCGTGTTTAATATGCCAGAAAAGCAACCATCCTCTTGAATTGGGTATTAATTATCCAATTACATTCACTTCCACCCTTGCATTATTTCATTTCTTCTCATGCCTCCACATGCTTGGCGGTCTGCACAATGCCAAGTGTGCACAACAAATGAATCGAAATACACATGCGCGCAGTGCCTCATCGTTTAGTATGTGCTTCCATCGTATCTTTTGATGGAGATATATTAAGCTAAGGTAGTTGTTCTGTTGCTTGCTTCAAACAACACAAGGGTACCGCCAGATGAACCTCTTTTCGTAAGAAAATAGCACTGATTCTCCGAGCGTTCTAGAGCAATCATGCCAACGACAAACAGTGACTGAACAGGCTGGAAAGCCTTCTGAAGTTGAGGTGGCGGATAGTATGAAACTTGGCGAGGGTACTGCGAACTTTTCATAGATCGCATGTTGACTAAACTTTGCCTAGTAGAAGTGCCGGACGTCGGAGATGAGAAATCGCATGCGGAAGGCACTGAGCTGACGACACTGGATGAACCAAAGCCTCTACGTCCCTTAACGTCATTGCAATGGCCGTATATCCCAGAAGAATCGGCATATCCTGATCCTTTGAAGCGTGATGATCCAAAGACATTGCAAATGCATCAATACGAAGCCATCGGTTCGTCATGACTCCCTTTTTCTGCGACCACTTGAGCTCATCGAGGCTTTTAGCAACCTCTCCTTCTATTCGTACTATCTTGACAACTCATGGTAACCTTTCCACTCTCCTGAAATCCATTGATAAACTGCGAGGTTCCGACCGTGAGCACGCACTGCAGCGTGCGCTCGGCGTGACTGCTCCGGAGCTCGAAGACCAACTACAACCTGCAGAACTCAGTGAAGATGTGTTGGCGTTGCGGGAACTAGCAGAAGCTGTTGAGGCTGCTGTACGAGGAAACAACCAGTTTGCGCTTGGATTGAATTGGGGCGAGTGATTTGCTTCTCCGGTTCTTACTTTATTACCTCGCAGGAGGCTGGAATGGTCGTCCACTAGTTGAGACGCCAGCTATTTCGGGGATAATGTTGTGAGTTTTCCTTTCCGCCCCTTCTGGTCTCTCCTGGGCGATATGCTTATGCGACAATCAAGACCTACAGTGTATATTAGTTGTGCGATATCCCGCACCAACATCTATCTAATACCCTCTGTAACATCTTTGTAGCTGTGAAGTTATGGCGTCGTTCAATGTCCTAATTAGCACAACTGTCCGCGTCATCGCGGTCAATTTCTACGACCGACCTTCTTTATCAGCACAATCACGGGCTTGTGCTGATGTGCTGATTACATTGGCCTTCGGTGGGGATACCGTTTACCTTTGTCATGTGTTGGTAATGCGAGCCGGTATTGACCACCTCGGGCTCATCCATTCCGACCGATGTAGGTTTATTGCACAATTCGTTATATCTTTCAGTATAAAGGTCATAAGCAGCCATGGTTAGTAATATCAGTCTCCAGACATGCAGCGTATCTTCGTGTGTGCATTTTTACAACTGCAGCACTACTTAGCCGGCTAAAACCTAATTATCCTTGTCAGGTCACGGGCGCGACTGGATTCTTGGGCTCCCATATTGTCGACCAGCTTCTCAAAGATGGATATCGCGTGAGGGCGTAAGTACGATTCAGGCTATTCTACTTTTTACCGGTGATATTGACCGACGATAAAGCGCTGCACGCGGACAGAAAGCACAAACCTTCAAATCGATTTATGCGAATGAGCCTTTGATTGAGATTATTGAGGTATCTGACATTGCACACGACCAATTTCCTGCTGCTTTGGAAGGAATCGATGCTGTCATTCATGCAGCGGCACCACTACCGGGACGTGTGGGCATAAACGAAATGCTTGAGGTGCGTTATCCCGCTACCATCGTACTTTAGTGTTAAACGATGCTGAATACCGCACGCAGGACGCTGTTGAAGGCGCTCTCAATGTTCTTCGGCAGGCTGAGAAAGCTGGAGTTAGAAGGTTCATTGTAACTAGCTCGACTGCAACTGTTATGAACAACGGTAAAGGTACTTTCACAGATAAAGGTACGCATTTCGCCTTTTCCTGCATCCTGTTACCAACTTTGTCGCTAGATTGGAACGTAATTACAAAGGAATATGCTCTCGCATCCAACAACAAATTTTCTGTGTACGCTGCGGCGAAGAAATATGCTGAGTTGGCAGTGTGGGATTGGGCGGAGGCACACCCGCATGTCGAGGTGACCACAAGTACGTGCGACTTCAATTGCAAATGCAAACTCTTGTTTAACGATGAGTTATTTTAGTCAATCCAACAATGATTTATGGCCCCATTGGGGACAATTATCGCATTCCCCAGCCTGACTTCGATGCATTGGGCACCAATCTTAACATTTATCAGTTCATCAACCCCACCGGCTCATTCCCTGGACATCCCGGATATGTCGACTTTCGTGATGCTGCAAGAGCACACATTGGAGCTCTCCAGTCTCCACCAACCTCGGAGGTTGGTCGAAAACGCGTAGTTTTGGCTTCCCCTCATGGATTCTTATTCAAGAATGCCGTTGACTTGATCGCGAAGACGAGATCACACCTGAAGGATAGACTAATCACTGCCTCGTCGCCCGATTTTCCGTACGATCGATTTGACATTGATTTTGAAAGGATCCAGAAGATTACAGGGATGCGGAAGGAGGATTTCCATACTCTTGAGGAGGTGAGGATCTTCAACGACATTTAAGCGCGTCGTGCCCTTGACTGACGACTTTAGCAGACGATCCTAGATACCATAGACACCCTATTAAAAGTTGAGGCAGAATGGAAGAGTAAAGGATATCGTATCGACATCCCAAACTCCTTGTGATTCATGTAGACAAGATCCTTGACTCATGCTAAGGCGACGCTCTGTGGGAAATGCTAATTGTAAGAGGTGCTACAAAATTTGAATAATAGAAGGCACACTATACCTCATCTTTAATTGTGTGGTCCAATCATCAGTAACTATGTAAATTGTGCCCCCGAGATGTTTATGAGGACGTCGCGAGCCGCGATTCACGTCGCCGACGTGTCGACCATGATGATATTACATTAGATCCTTGTCACGTACGAGTCCGGTCCGGTGTACTCTAAGTTGCCGGCTACCCGCTGCAGGCTTCTGAAGACCCCGAGCCCTCCTTCAGGCTTCCATCACCTTGCAATCTATCGATTATCGAGTAACATCGGAATGGCCTGTAGAACAAATGAGGAATGGGCATCGCAGATCGCAACTAAAGTCGCGGAAGTGCTTGCGGATTCATCTAGTCTGTCCACATCTTTATCCTCCATTACCTCCCCAGAGGACACGCGCTTTCCGCTGGCGATCGATCATACGCTCTTGAAGCCAGATGCCACCAAGACACAAATCGATGCTCTGTGCGACGAGGCCATTAAGTATGGGTTTAAGGTACCTCCATGCCTTCGCACCGTCATTCTACTCTCTTATAACATGTACAGCTGTCTCTGTTCTAGTCCTGCTGCGTCAACGGAGTCTATGTAAAACAAGTTACACAGCGTTTGTCTGGATCCAAGAGCATTCCTTGTTGCGTGGTAGGCTTCCCTCTCGGAGCCATGTCATATAAAACGAAAGCCTAGTACGTACTTCTCAAAAGTATTGTCTAAACGCCAGCTGAGAACTGTCTCTCTTTTCTGATAGCGAGGCTAAACAAGCAGTTGAAGACGGTGCCCTCGAGATCGACACCGTCATTCCTATTGGAATCCTCAAAACCAAAGATTACGCCCATGTTTTCTCAGATATCAACGCCGTCGTCACTGCAACTTCCCCTGTTCCTGTTAAGGTGATCCTGGAGACCGTCTTCCTCTCCGACGAGGAGAAGATTGCCGCATCATATATCGCCGCCGAAGCTGGGGCTACTTTCGTGAAGACATGCACAGGATTCTCTGGCGGAGCAGCAAGCGGAGAGGACGTAAGTTTAATGGCCAAGACAGTGAAGTATAGGGAGGGACAGGTGAAAGTGAAGGCTAGCGCAGGTGTGAGAACCTTCGGGGCATGTCTGGAGATGTTCAAGGCTGGTGCAGAGAGGATTGGGACGTGAGTTTGCATTTTCATGAGTGTTTCTGAGATTGCTCATGCACTTTTCTTTCCAGATCGTCTGGAGCGGCAATAATGGAAAAGGCCGCTCCAAGCTCGGGTACAAAGTACTGATTCCATATCTGACCAAATTATGCTATTCATATCCCAACGAAATACTTTCCATCAATAGATTTACTTCCTCGTCTATCGCAATCTATCCGGGATGCACTATTGCGCATTATTCTACTATACCCGACCTCATAGTTCACGTTAAGACGGCAGGATACCATACACTATGATGATATCCAGTGCCCCAGTTAAAAAATACGTCTTGCTCGTTGAAAGATGCTGACTGATTACATGCATACTAACCTTCTATGGATCAGTGCAGTGTTACTCTTTCAAGAATATGCATATACTGCCTATACCAGTAGCATATTCCACAGGCTGTGCTACTAGATATCTTCTCATTTTGTACGTTTGGGGCTTCGACATGAGCGAACAACAGTAGACTCGTGACTTAACATAAGTTATATTGCTAGAAGTGTTCAGAAAAGTATTGTTATCAGATCGGTCTTTATCCCAGACTTTCAATTCCCCCCACCAATTATGCTATAGTTAAACGAGGTCTTGACACTCTCCCATGAGTTCCTGGCGGAATCTGGGTGGAATCCCTGGAATCCAGGGAATGTCCTAGGAAAATATGTCCTTTCCTAACAAATATATTACAACAGGAAATTTTCTACAGCATACATCAGGAAAACAAGAAAAAATGGGTCTAGGTTTATATAGGCAGATATACTTTTAGCTAAAAAATAATTGGTATCATAAGTACATTTATTACACATCAATATTTAATGCAATATCTGACACAGTAGTGCTTGTGAAATTTAGAAGGAGAGTAAGTATTTTTAAAAAGTTCAGAGGTCAAAGATTTTGATTTTATGATAATTGTAATCAGTTTTGCAATGATTGTAAAGTATTATAATGCCATATCAAACCCCCTTCCCACACCAGAAAAACATGCCTTTTTTCAATGGTAGCAGGTATTTGTCAGACACATAAACAATACACCTAATAGTGCAGAGTTGAAGTCATCAAATCACTCAGAGAGAGGGGAGGATAGAGGAGTAAGAATGAGCACTGTATTACTAGTGGAGATATGACCAGCTCAAGACTGGGGTTCTGAGTACAAACAATGTAACTAAATACTACCCAACTCATGTACTATGCATGTACTACTCATGGCCTGTGCATGTAAGTAACAATCAATCATAAAAAGAATGTAGCCTTGTGTTGTCCTCATGGGCACAGTCGCCTCATGGTATCCATGCAGTGTCCACATGCTGTCCCCAAATTTAGATATTCCTGTGATAAATCCAAAAGATAAGATAAGATAATGATGAATGCCAAAAGAAAAGGTGAATTCATGACAGTATTAGTAGGCTTATGCACACTTTTTATGTATATTACTGAAACTTTCACTTGCATTTAACTTAACAATTGATAACATTAGATTTCTTAATTATTGACTCAAGTTGCAATATTCTCTCAAATGACTTGATTTACTCACAACTCATACTATATCCTGAGTGGGGAGTGCAAGCATGCAAACTGACTTTTGAATTTTGGTCAGCCCATGGGTGGGGAATCATGCTGTTGTTTGGTATTTGTCAGACACACAAACAATATGCTCTAGTATAGTGCAGTGCCAAGGTTGTTCAATTACTCAAAATAATGCTATATCAAAGTCTTGAAATAAAGGTTATATGGAGATTATAGGTAGCAACTTTCAATGCCTTATATAAGATTACAAGGCCTTATAAGTAATATCACACTTTTAGCTGGGTTTCAACTCTCTCTGGAAATATCTTTTACATTAAATTTTTGTGATGTACACTATAAACCATACTCCTGTGAGTCCCATCCCAGTTCCATCAATCCCCTACAGCAATCTCATATGAAGTTGAAAATGATCAATATTTTGTTGAAATAATTCAATAACAGAATATATTGTTGTCTCCCAAGGCTGTAACTATGCCTTTCAGGGAATATAATAAAACTCTATTTTCTTGAATTCATTCTTAGATTTGGGGATAATTGTGATCTCAGAGTAATATTTTACTGCAAATAGATACATGAAACTATCAAAATTATGCAGCAAAATAAACTCCCAACTTCAGGGTAAAAATCATTGTTGGTGATCACTGTCTGGTGTCAAGACTCACAGAATCTTCTGACACAGCCCAAAGCATAAATAACCCATATATTATTCAAGGGTTAATTAGCCCATTTATCCCTTCTTGTCCCCAGACCCCTACCATACACTGCCCACCACCCTTGAGCACACCTTGGCAGCACCATTGGTGTGTCCTGTAGTTCTTGATCCAGCTCACATGCTGCTGGTTTCTGTCCCCTTGAATTCACCATTGCTGTATTGTGTAGGGCACTATGTTGTAACCACTGCATGAGAATGAGGTAGGGGTTGAGAAATTCAGAGTGATATCCATCAGCACCAGATCTGACAGGCCTGCACAATTGTTATACTCAAATGGTAGATGAGGTATGCACCAAACCAATAGGTAGCTACCACTGTATCTTGGTAAATAAGATCACCTTCCCAGAAGCTGGGGAGTTCTGATGGTTGTAATAATGCAAGTCCTTCCCATAAGAACTATGATTGCAGTTTGACAGGTGCAGATACTGGGTGAATGAGTTGGCAATCTTGTCAGTTTCAGAGCAATAAGTTTGCAGAATCAATCTGTACCAGTTAGGGCTGGTGTGATCAAGCTGAGGGAATAAAAGGCTCATTGGGAAAAGAAACTGCAAGGGATAGAGCAGGCTCCTGAGGGCAGGTGGTGGAGAGTGGTTTGCAAAGATCTTGCCTAGATGGTCAAGGTTGGGTGAACTGGCTATGGAAGACTGGGATACATCTTGAATCTGGGAGGGATGTGCATCTACATAATAGTGATAGAATTTGTCAACATTGGATCTCTCACTTTGTATTTGTAGATGGGTGATATACCTAGAATGATATCTCATACCACATCTTTGTCAAATCTTTTTGAATGACTGTGCTGAAACACTGTTTTATAGTTGTATCCCTCAGATTTGTGTGGGCATTTGTAGAGTTACAGAAAGAGGCTGTAATATACAGATTGGTTGCAATTTACAGCTGAATGGAAGTGGTGACAGACAAGAGAGAAGGAAAGCACATCCTGGATAGTGTCTATCTCACTGGTGATGAGTTCTGCAAGTTCAACAGGAAATTCAGATTCTAGTAGAGGCATTACTAGAATGACTGATGAGAGTACAGTACATAGTTACAGATGATGGCAGTATCAATGGTTGAAGTGTAGTCACAGAATGTTCAAGAAACCTAAATAGTCTGGCAGAGAGGACAGGATTATGTGGGTATCAATCACCATCCCCTGACAAGTACTGAAGCTCAGATGGGCTGTATAGTAGTCAATAATCTTTAAGTACCTATCTACCTACCCATAATATTGGCCTCATCTATGTTATGCAATTCAACTTTCTGTCATATCCCTATACAATGTAGAGTGTGTCAGGGTTCACTATATTCCTGGAATATATTTGGCCCATGGAATATATTTTATCCATAGAATGTTCTAGAACATGG